>JAULBM010300116.1:0-14888 GCA_032357055.1 Geukensia granosissima
TAACGGTTTATGTTTAACTCCATTTAATAACGTTTTATATACTATTATCTGCCCCAAAAGTTCTCTACGGAGATTTAATATTGAGGGTCGGCCATCTTCATTTTGGGCAGGAGCGCTTAAGTTTGACCTAGATAAAGTAATTAAAAATTTGTGCACATTTCTTTTATTCAGACCTTCTCTTGCGATTCATATCAGAAGAATAACTTTTTCATTTCCATTCAAGTGCGCCTCAAGCCATTTTTGCACGATATCTAATCCTAGTTTAGTTACTTAATTATTATGCAGCATTGACAATGTGTACTCCCAGTCTCGCGCTAGCGCGTGCAAAGAGCCACTTCGGACAAACAAATGGCAGACTTTACAATGTAAAATCCCCGTAGAGAATTAAAAACTCTGCGCAACTTAAAATACATCCTGATTGCTAAAAAGTATTATTGCAACAAACTTGCATCTTTTCAATCTACAAAATAAACACTATTTTATAAGAATAAGACAGACAGTTTTTCTTCCATAACGTTTTTACCTGTTCCAACAAACTCTGACATAGAGTATAGAGTACCTTGTACTTCATCTGAATGTGCAAATTTTTAACATGTTTATTGAGAATTAACAGTAACCTGAAAGAGTTTGGCACATTTCTTTTCTCTGTTCAATTTCTAGGTATTACTTGCTTCTGCCCATATATTTGGACATTTGGTAAGTAAAAAACAAACAGATAATGCTGGAAGATTGTTGTTTGCCCTTTGAAAAGGGGCAGGGAATGGGTACATGTATGGTAAGCATGGTAAATATAAACTCCTTGGTTAGAGTGAAACAAATACCATGTAATTAAAGGTGACAAATTGAAAATGTCACAATAATCTTGTGGTTTAACTTTATTTATGTGCCTGTGTCTTTACTGACAACCCCAAAATAAACTTTTATACAAACTTTAGTTAAATGGTCTGTAGTAGAATAGGTCTTTGGGTGTAGTCTCTACTTAGAATTGTATCTGATATCCCCATGCATTGATCAACCTTGATAGCTGACACAGCCGAAACTGGTTTTATATGAGACCCTTTAGACAGTTTGCTTAAATAAATATCTTTGTGTCTAAAACTGCTGAGCCAATTGGAACTGAATTTGATGGAATGGTTCTTAGGTGTTCCCCTCTCAAAAATTTACCCAGCTTTCCAACTGACCAACCAAGATGACCTCCACTGGCTGCTGAATTTTGTTATAAATTGACATATAGGAAATTCACTTAATAATTTGTGTTTGAATTTACCCAATTCAATGGCTACCTTACTTTAGTGAAATGGTTTACTAAGTCTGCAATATAGGCACTTTGAAGCCTCTGGATAAACTAACCAATGTTATACATATGCATCTATGCTCCTTGAGCATGCTGTCAGAGATGTTTCTTCATTTTACATATGTTTTTTGATAGGTACTAAGATACTCTCTAATAAGATTAGATGTACTCTTGTATGATTTTACAGTATATTTTTGCTGCTTTTATTTGCTTTGACTTTGCCTATGGCCATGATGGGGTGGGGGACGGTTGTTACCAGTAAACTCCAGCACATGTTTTTTTGTAAGGAGTCAAGGCTATTGGTTTATCTGTCATTCATATAAAGTTTTGTATTTATATATAAATAGGCAAGATTTGTTAACTTCAGGTTTTATTTGTTTGAGTCAATATAGAGCTTATCACCAGTAGTTGGATTCTATCTTTGTTTACAGCCTTGTGAGGACCTCTTAATTCAACAATTACCACTATATCCTAAGGAGATGGGGTATGGTTTCCTTGACAATTACCCCATATCTTGGTATAAGGCAATATATGAATTGATTGATGCTTTCACTTTGTTTTGTTGACTAAGTTGCAGAAAGCTTGCTGAAATATGAAAAATTCAAGGTAACCTTTAAAGGCACTCTTAAAGGATAAATATCCATACATGTATTAATTTCCTAATTTATTCCAATAAAAGATAAATGGAAAAATTATCCCATAAAATTATAAACAATTGGATTTTTCTTTGACATCATATGATATTGATTTTCCTGAAAATTATCATAATTAGAGTTTTGAACCAGTAGTAGTAGAGAAGATGGTTATTGATTAGTCTATAATCATATTGTCTGTGTCGACGTCAATGGAGCCAGCATCAACCCACACTCAATCTTAATTCATACTGGGAAGGGGACATTATGATATTTAATTATGGAATAAGAAAATAATCAACAGGATTTTGGATACTTTTTGTGATTGTGAAATTATGTTGAGGTTACATAGACCTCTTTGTTCAGACTTGACATTCAGGTTTGTTTTGAATTGTAGTCTTTGTCCAGTGTCTGGTAAAATGTATATAGTGCATATATTTGACATATTTGTAAATGATAACATCAAAAGGATCTGTGTACACATTGATAGTTGTATGTCCTGATGTCACAGTATATGTTTACTATTAAATGAGAAGGGTTGTACATTTTTTTAAAATGATTTGTTATTTTCAGTCAGATATCCGTTAATGTTATTCTAAATGTTTAGAATTTTTATCCAACTGTTTGTACATGTATCATTTTTATGTACCAATATGTGTTTTTATGTTACATGTCACATTGTTGTATCAACATGCATTTTTTTGAAAAAATAATGGTAACTTAGAAATACATAGACTTTTTAAAAAATTCAAATGGTGGGGGAGTGACATGCGTTGGTGTTAGCAAAATATCAATTCTTGAATTCTGAAATAAATAATTCAGTTATTTAAAAGATCAATTATCTTCATTTTTGAGTAATAAACAGGCCTTTTTATCAGATAAATGCTTGTGCCATGCTGACATTTGCTTAAATTTACATCTCTAAAATTATAAATAAATACTATTTCAGATTGGTACATGATATAAGTCCTGATACTTTAACAGAAGAAGATGGTTCCAGTGATCTGTCAGCCAAAGAACAGTATATATTGTCATGTTTATCTCAAAGCAAACAGAAAACTATAGAAAAATTTAAACCTAAACACCTACCATTAGAAAGGATAGAAGATAGACTAGGGTTGCATAGAGAGGATAGATTGGTCTGCCAACAAAGAGCTTTAGAAAAATTAAACAATGTAATAAACTCACAGTATTTAGAATGCCAAGACAATAATAAAGCAACAAAGTCACTAGCTGAGGTAGGTTGTTTCTTAATTTAAGTATGTATATATCTTCTTTTAGTTTGGATATTTTTATTCATTCCTATTGTTGGATACAATGATTTTTCTTACTTATGACATACATCTTCACATTTGATTTTGCTGTATCATCATAATAGTAATGCCAATAATATAAAACAGACTCAAAACTGTAGTAAGCAAAGATATCAATGAAAGTTGGTATGTCAGCAATCATGCCCAAGATGGAATGAAAGAAAACCAAAGTGTTGATATCAAGAGGTGATAAGTGTATAGACACAGTGAATTAGAGTGAGAATAAGACAAAAACAATCCACAACCAAAAAAAAAAAATAAACACAACATAAAAAAAATGGAAAAAAAACAAACATAGATGTGAACCATATAGACATTGCTGCACACTGAGTTAAACTTAGGAAGCTTGGACTGGTAAGTTGTTAATCCCTCTTTAAAGACCCATTTTCAAATCCAGTGATTCTGTCCTAGTCTAATGTACTGTTAGATTCTGTCCTAGCCTAATGTACTGTTATGAGAAGACTTTCATGTGATTGATTACAAATTGATCATCTGACAGTCAGATTATCTCCTTCAACAAAGGGTAAATCTTTAATATTTATCACCAGGCAAGCTCAAAATGTCCTCAGTAAACATAAATTTGCATACAATGGATCAGATAGAACCAACTTATGAAGAAATTATTACATTAATTCCTCAGAAATTCAAATTTCATTCCTAGTTCATAAAGTACATAGAATATGTTTTTTTTTTTCAAATAGACAAAAACATACTCGCAATAAAAAAGATCTTATGACTAAAAAAATTTTCCTCATATTTTATTTCCAGTAAAGCATAATGTTTACAGTCAATTTGAGACCAAATTTTGTAGAATGGTCCTTAAGTGGCCCTTTATCAAAGGTGTAATAGTGTCACCTCATGCAAACAAAGATGGCCCTCATAACTACAATAGAAAAGGTTGATAATTCTTTGAAATTTTCAACTCTGAATATGCGTAGCAAATTGGAACCAAACTTAAGTAGTATGGTCCTTAATTGGTCCACTCTCAAAATTAAATTGGACATCCTCATGACAAACCAAGAAGGCTGTCCCAAAGCCAAAACTTATTTTAAAATGGAACCATAATTATAATTTTTCTCTTTTGACACTGCTGAGCAAATTGGAACAATTCTTTAGTGAAACATTCTTCAGATGATGACTTTTCCAGAGTTGTATCCACCATCCAATCCTACAAACCAACATGCTCCCACAACTTACTTTAGTTTCACATTTGACCCATTGAGTAATTCACTGCAGGATTGTCTTGTCTAAAACTGCTTAGCCAATGGATTATGCTCACTGATGACTACTGTTTCGTGTCCCTACTGCACTATCAGGTCATTTTGCTTTGTGAGTGACATCAGAGTTTCTGGAAAAAATCTTATCAGTTGTAGCTGAGTGACATTAGAGTTTCTGGAAAAATCTATCAGTTGTAGCATATATGAGAACTTTTCTTAGTGCATGGAATTCCCAAACAAACAAGTTACAAAACAAAAAACTTCTAGTGCAGCAACAACACCAAGGGAGAGTCACTGGCAGATATGGTCCTTTGGAAGCAAACTTATTAAATATGCCTATGGTGTTTTCTCTCAAAATTTTATTCAGCATTCCTCAAGATGTACACCACAAATTTTTTTCAACATAGGACTCTAATAGAATTTTCAAAATCCTTTTGTCAAAAACTTGTGAACAAATTGAAAACAAAGAAATGATCTTTAGTTGGTCCTATTTCAGAATTGTATGTGGCATTCCACTGACCAACCAAGGTGGCACTACAACCAAACTTGTTACATATATGAAATTATTGTTGAATTTTCAGGATCATGACAGACCACAAGACAGACCTGCACAAAAATCACTTCCAAGTAACAGACGGTGCCAAAATTCTAATGGTTTTAAAATTCCCAAGAGGCCAAGAAAATTACCAGAAATCCCCAAACAACAGTCAAATGGTAATATTTTAGAAAAAAAATAGACCTAGTAATTTTTTCTCCTTTTTATGTGTGTATCTTTTCTTTAATAAGTGCACATTTTAACTACATTGGCCACTTTAGTCCACCTTGTTAGTTTCATCAAAACTTATTCTTTCTTTAAAATATAGGTTAAATTGTCTCAGGATAAAAAATAAAATCAACCAGTGTGAAACATTATACATGTATAAGTATTTGCCATTTTTATATTAATTAGAAAAACAGGTCACAATACTTAATTATTTGATTATTTTGACAACAAGAAGATTTGAAGTGCATTGTACTTTTAATGAAACTATCACTTGTCTCACTCAACTATAACAAAAAGCAAATCACATAAGCTCAATTATTTCTATTAGGGTATCAGAGGTAATTACTAGTTACATGGCTGTATAAGTTAACGCTTTAATACTTTTGAAATCTAACTTTATACACATGTTACATGGAAAAGAAGGTCTTTAAAGAACATCATTATTTTTGGCAATTTCAGAAGAGTTACCTAATCTAAGTGAGAATCCAGCATTGAAGAATGAGAAGTGTCTGGCTGATGAGCTACAGGAAGCTCTACTTAAAAATGAACCTGATGATGATGATGTATTTTTACCGAGTGATAGTAGTGCTACCAAATATACATCAGAAAACTCCAAAATATACCCTAAATTTAGTGGGCGTTACTTAGATGACTTGAAATGTTCACAATTTAGTAATAGTGTATCAAAAAATACAAAACCATTTTTGAATTCTAACAATATATACTTAGAAGAGGATTCTACTGAAGATTCTCGACATTTATCGGTTGTCTCAGCGTCTGGTGGAGATGGCAAGGAATCAGATGGTAAGAGTTTTGTTACATGTAAGTGGAAAATCATTTATTTCTTTTTCAATAAGCATTACGCTAGAAATAGTTTTCTTTAGCTCACTTGAATTCACTTTAATTTTGTTCATTATTTAATTACAATCATTGATCTCCAGACAAAAGTGTGAGCTAGTTAATGTGACTTTAGAAAATATTGCATACTATTAATGCTGAGAGCTTAGACTAGAGACACAATGGAAATCCTAACTCTTAACTATGATATACATATAAACTTATAAAAAGGAATTCAAAGATACCAAAGGGGCATTTAAGCAGACATTTTTCTGAAAATGTATTAGCCTTTTTTTTGGGATGACCCAAAATGTCATAGTTTTTCAAGTGGATTTATTTATTTACTAAATATGATGCAGTGTGTCAAGTCGTCCTATATTCCTATATTTTTCCTATATTTTCTGGAAATGGCTATATTTCCTATATTTGACCAAAATGTCCTATATTTCTTATATTTTAATGAAGACAACAAAAATTTTTTTTTATTGAACAATTTGATGCATGAATTGTGCTTAAACTGTAAGAAAACATCATATTAAATTACATAAGAGGCTATATAAGGTACTTACGTTGATACTTTAATATAGTATTATGCTTGCCTTGTATAGCAATATTTACATCCATGTCAAATTAACTTTTTATGAACGGATTTCTCCAAATTAAAATGACTTAAATTAAAAAAAAACAAATTTAGATTCATATTCATTATTCTTTGTTTTTTTACGTGAATGATTGTTATACCCCTGCTTGAAAAGCAGCGCTTATACAGGTGTAATGATTGGGGTAACTGTCTGTACTTCCGTCATTCCATCTGTAACGCTAGTTTTATAATATTTACGGCAACAATGGCTATGAAATGATATTGAATAGAGTAACTTAGGATAGATAAAGTATCAAGAATACTGCTTTTACTACTTCATTTCTACTCTTTGAACAGTTTTTTATATAAAGTCCAAACTACTACTGTTTGGTGAGTTTCTATTAAAATGTGTAGACTGGTATACAAGATACAAATATTAATCCTTAAATTCAGAATCACACAAATACATTTATCATTTCATCAATATATTTGTTATCTATAGATCAATTTTATAACAGCATTTTTACCTATAAGCATGTACACATGCTTGCAATTTTTAATCATTTTCTCAATGAAAACTCTTCTGTTGAATTTAATTTGATAAAAGTAAACTTCAAAATTTATATCATTTTCTAGAAGATTGCCATTTTATTCCGTTATTTTTAGAAAAAAAATATTTGAAATTTGATTGGGATAAATGTTCTGTTGTATTTTTCAGTTTTAGTAACCAAATCTATTTTTCAGATTGAGACCTGAATTTTCAAATCTAAGAAAAAAATAACACTAAAACACTATATATATATATGTGTGCATTAACATAATATTTGATAATTTGAATGTCTGCAGTTGTGTTTATTTAATGTTTTAAAACAGTATACTAGGACAGGTTATAATCTGTTATTATAAAATTCAATTTTAACTATTATGACTGTAGGGGAGGTGGAGGCCATTAATATAGGGTCAATTAAGCGCCAATTTACCACTTAAAGTGGTAAATTGACACTTAATATACCCTATATCTACCCTATATTTTCAATCTGAAAATTCATATTTTCCTTTATAATTTAGGCCAAAACAGGCTTAACACCATGAAATAGGGGATGCACACCAAAATTTTCAAAATGTACAAAGAAATATATACATTGTCAATGACAGAGCCTTGGTTCATTCAACTTAATCTTAATTTAGTGTATAAACAAAGTGAAAGGGCATTGTACTGAAACAATTTTTTAGAAAATACATGAACATACATTTTACATGTTTTAAGTGTCATTTACTAGTGTAAGACTAATTTTTCATTTAATTTTGAAGGATTTTTTTTCCATTTGATTCCTCTCAATGAGAGCTTTCAGTGGTATGTTATGAAAAACCAACAAAAGTTACTCCAAACATTTTTGTAGCATTTACTGATTTTTGTCAAAGGGTTAAAGAATATGATTTTGCTGGAGATGAGAAATTTTTATTTTTTTTTTCCAATTTTGATGTCTTTTTTTGCACTTCTTGTGAGAGCTTTCAGTAGTATGTCAACAGATTTTCTCTATCTCTTACCATTTTCAAAATAAAAGGAATCAAAGTGGGGGGATTGAATTTCATATAATATGTAAAAATTTTATTTTTCATCTGATGTTGATGGTTTTTTTCCAAATCAATGCAACAATTGGGTACAAAAATTTAAATTTCTGTAGAAAATTCAGGGGCAGATAATGGTGTGTAAAATACTATGACATGCTGTAAAGCACAGACTGTTAAGGGTGGAATAATTCATTATTTTAAATTATTATAGATACAAAGGTGGAAATTATGAAAAAATCCAAATATACCAAAATTAAGCTTAAGTACTGCATCTCATATAAGCTAAAATTAGAGAAAAATATTGTTGAAAATTATATAAACCACCCCAAAATCAAATGGACTACAAAACAAGATGTGTTTATGAGGATTTTATTCATTGGATCTTTAGTCTACATAGCTTATTTTTTTTAAAATGTATTTTTTTCAGCATTTGAAGAATTTGATGAACTTGGATTTGAGTTTGGATTAGAAGCAGAAGAACCTGTAAGTTTTATATATCTTTTCAAATAATGTATGTATTTTTCACTTTTATGGACTTGAAAATGCAAGTTTACCAATGTTGAATAAATATTCTTGCAGTGTATTGCTTGACATGTCTGCCATGGTATATCTGCAATGCTATTTGTTCCAAGGAAAGCAACAGTCCCAATAAAATTCTTTTAAAATCATGCAAAAATCTCAAAGTTATGAATAATACTATAGGTCCTGTAAAATTGCACAAAAAAATTTAAATATCAAAGTCACACACACAGATCCTAGACACAACAGATTAAATAAACCCATGAGTAGTGGTTTAAAAAAAAACCCAATCTGTTTTAATTATATAAACTCGATCCAATTTTACAAGACAGGGTATGGTAAAGGTCATATTTGGCCAATTAGTTCTACAAAAACTTATTAACCAATTACCTCATGATGTTGTTTTAAACATAATCAATGTTTAAGTTAGAGTGGAGCATCAGTCCACGAATGGTAATTTCTGGACATACAGGACTTTTTGATAAGATATAGCTGTGTCTTGTTTGTTAAACTTTCTCTCGACAACAACAGGCTGCAGTTGTTGCCTACAGGACTTATTGATAAGAGAGCTGTGTCTTGTTTGTTAAATTTTCTCTTGACAAAAACATGCTGCAGTTGTTGCCAACAGCACTTATTGATAAGAGAGCTGTGTCTTGTTTGTTAAACTTTCTCTTGACAAAACATGCTGCAGTTGTTGCATACAGCACTTATTGATAAGAGAGCTGTGTCTTGTTTGTTATACCTCCTCTAGACAAAGACAGACTGCAGTTGTTGACTACAGGACTTATTGATAAGAGAGCTGTGTCTTGTTTGTCAATCTTTCTTGACAACAGCAGACTGTAGTTGTTGCTTACTGGACTTATTGATAAGAGAGCTGTGTTCTGTTTGTTAAACTTTCTCTTGACAAATACAGGCTGCAGTTGTTGCATACAGGACTTATTGATAGGAGAGCTGTGTCTTTTTTGTTAAACTCCCTCTTGACAACAACAGGCTGCAGTTGTTGCCTACAGGACTTATTGATAAGAGAGCTGTGTCTTGTTTGTTAAACTTTCTCTTGACAAAAACATGCTGCAGTTGTTGCCTACAGCACTTATTGATAAGGGAGCTGTGTCTTGGTTGTTAAACTTTTTCTTGTCAAAAACATGCTGCAGTTGTTGACTACAGGACTTATTGATAAGAGAGCTGTGTCTTGTTTGTTAAACTTTCTCTTGACAAAACATGCTGCAGTTGTTGCCTACAGGACTTATTGATAAGATAGCTGTGTCTTGTTTGTTAAACTTTCTCTTGACATTATCAGAATACAGCTGTTGCTTACAGGACTTATTGATAAGAGAGCTGTGTTTTGTATGTCAGACTTTCTCTTGACAACATCAGAATACAGCTGTTGCTAACAGGACTAATTAATATGATTTATTGACAACAGGATGAAGAAGAAATACTACAGAACCCTGATGCAGCAAATCATTGGAAAATAGAGATTCCTGCTAATAGGTATTATAGTGGTTTCTTATAATCTTGTGTCAGAATTTGGACATTTCAATGCAGCTTATCAGCTATACAGTATGAGTTCACCTTTTAGCATGTTTAGAATTGTAGAGAAAACACCACTAAATAGGGTCGTCATCCATTGCTATGTTAATTCGTGACTTTGAAAATCAGGAATTTCAAAATGATCAATAGACAGATACCAGTTAGGGTTTTTGTTCCTTTAAATGGATGTTCCTTGCTTAGGCCTAAAAAAATTCTGTGTTTCTGGTAACATCTCTTTCAAAATAAGGGTCGGTAGGAAGAGGTTTTTTTGCAAACACAGAACTGGTTACCACGGCCATGCCACTCGTTTGATTTATTTATAAATTTTGAACATCCAGCCTGGAGAGCAAGGCTATTCTAGTAAAAAATCAATGATGGAAATGCCAAAAATTCGTTTTATTTTATTTTCATTTTTTGGACGCTTTAAAAAAAATTAGGGTCAGTCAGGATACCAAAAAACAGAGAATTTTATTTTAGGCCTTATGTTCAGCCCTTTTTTTCAAATTATTAAACTCCTTTTATTTTATTTATTTCATTGCATTAATATTTTTTTCCATGAAACCTTCACTTTTCTTTTCACAATGTCATACAAGCGATTTTAGAAATTGTTATTTAAAAGAAAGAATATGAAATATATACCAGAAAGACATGATCCACTTCTTACATATGTTTCTTAAAATATTCAAAAGCCAAATTTAATTGTGTGTAAAACACTTTTCTAGATTTACCTTCATGTGACACACTATGAATCTTTATTTCTTCCTGGTTTCTACAGATGCAAAACAAGTTAGGGAGTTGCTGTATATTATGGTACAAAGAAGAATTGTTTGGTTTTTGTATACATGTGTAAGAATAAGAATTTAACAAGATATTAATACAGGGAAATTTTCTGTTGTAGATGAATTATGACTATATAAAATGTTTGTATAAATTATTTGTTTGAATTTTTCAGATATGATTTGCTTTGTATTGAAGGAATATCAAGAGCCTTGCTTGTTTTCTTGGATAAGTAAGTCTGTATAGGTTTAGATAGTGGTGGTAATGAATCAGGATGTTACATTTGGAGTGACCAATTTGGATAATTTAGTCTGAAATGAAATTATCGTTGAATATTGGAAATACGCCTATTTGAACTTATTCAAACACTGTATTGGAAGGACATTACTAAATTTTTTTTAAAAAGAAGGGTCAGTCACATTTATTGATTGCAAAAATTGTGGGAGCCACAATCCACCTGAATTTCCCCCTTTGGTTCTCTCAGATAATCCCCTGTATTATGCTTAGTCAGCACCCTCTATAGTTTCTATTTAGTTTTAACTTGAATACATTAAAGAATTAATATAATTCCATAAAATGTTTGCTAGAATTTTTTCAGAGATGTTTTGCTTTTTTATATGATTTGTTAATAAAATGACACATGAATTCAAGCTAAAATTAATAATCGAAAAAAAAAAAAAATATGTTAAATGAGTGCACCCCAAATCTCAGAAAATTGTTTCTTGCAGTCTCAGACTGAAAATTTTTTTAATTGTATCTTGAAGTCCTTTTAGTTGTAACAATTAGCTACACTATCTACTCCCTTTGGGCCTGGGATTGCAAGTGGTCTAGTTAGTTGATTAAAACTTAAGTGTACAGATCATTGTAGCCTATCAAGTATATGGCGTGAGTTATCGCTTTACTTTGAACCATACACAAATGGGTTGAAATTAACTGGCATAGGTGACTTCATTCATAGGTGACGTCAGAATCTTACATTGTTAGCCATTGATAATCGAATTTTCAACAATCAAGATAGTTAAACATTCAATTTCGATCCTTGACTAGAAATTTGAAGGTTTAACCATCGAGATTGTTAAACATATTATTATCAATGACTTAACAATGGAAGATTTTTGGTTTAACTATGGAGATTGTTATCAATGATTTAGCAATGAAAGATTTTTGGTTTAACCATCGAGATTGTTATCAATGATTTAGCAATGAAAGATTTTTGGTTTAACCATCGAGATTGTTATCAATGATTTAACAATGAAAGATTTTTGGTTTAACCATCGAGATTGTTATCAATGATTTAACAATGGAAGATTTTTTTCTCTAATAATTCAATAGATGAATTTTGTTGTTAAAATTAAAGTATTGTCTAAACACCCTTATCTGAATAGTGATGCCGCTAATAAAAAAACTGCTGAATTGCCTATGGGGTTGATTATCAGTGTACAGAGATCAATGATTTTTTTTTAAAACCAGTGGAATGCGTGAAATATAGAAAATAAGACATTTTATATCTTGTATCGACATCATCACAGAAAATATTCAGTGATAAAACTGATAAAAGTGCATAATTATTTGAGAACAAGGAATAACATCCTATTAATAAAAGTTTGGAACCATCCTTTGAAAGTGGTTTTAAATTTGAAAATGTGAATGACATGAGATTTATAAGTGTTTACTTTTATATATATTTTTTAGTTTCTCAAATAAGGGGACACACAATAATTATAATTTTTTATAGGAAGGAAGCTCCAAGATACAAAACAGTCAAACCTGCTGTTATGCAACAGATGAAAATTTCCAAAGAGGTAAGTTTAGTCGTAGGTATGACACATGAGTGTGCATGGATGTCAGATCTCTTACCCATTCCCCATGGGCTTCTAATAGAAATATCTTGTGTGAAACTAAAACATAGTCTGGAAAATAAATGGAGATTAAATATTGTGCCAAAAGAATTTTTCAATATCTCAATGAAAACCATACATGTAAAGACAATGCCAAAGTACAAATCAATTGAAGTACAGATAAAGCTCAAACATTTGGTCACAAAAGGCTTTTACCAGGAAATGAGGTAAATTTACACACTTTTTTGGGTGAAATTTTTGTATATGAACATTAAAATACAGGTTTATTTGACAATATGGCATAAAAATTTTGTTTTTTGCATGTTTCTGAAAATCTTCTATTATGATTTAACTGCATGACAGATATGTAGCAGATGTTAAAAGATTTTGATTGATTCCAAATGACTTCCTTTTTATTAGGAACATGTAGGCATTATTTATGTTGTTAAGTATAGATGAGTGTTGTCAGCACATTTTAAGTAGTATTTTATTTTTTTTAACAGACAGCACAAGTTAGGCCCTATGGTGTTGCAGCTGTACTGAGGAACATCAAATTCACTCCAGATAGATATAAAAGTTTCATAGACTTGCAGGACAAGTTACACCATAATCTTTGCAGGTTAGATTTATATGAGTAAAGTTTGCTTTCAAAGCATTAATATTCTAATAAAGTGTTTTCCGTTTCATCATTCCAATTATAATTTATCCAAAATTTTTGGGGTTATAAAGGGAAATCCCTGTCAGTTTGTCTGTCTGTCATTGCATCTCTCCATTCTTATGTTTTTTGGCATGTTTCACTTATGTCATTTTGAGCTATTTTCCTTTACTTGAAATGGTTTCTTTCTGAAAATTTGGTTATGTTGTTGAGGAACAATAATTACAGGTCAGGTTAAAAAAAAAATGGCCCATTTGACTTGTCTGTCCAGAGTTGTGCCCCTTGAAATGGGTTAAATTTGTGGTTTAAGATCAATTTTGTTAACTTTATAGACTGATTAGAAAATTGGTTATATCGTTTAGGACTAACCACATTTCTTTTTTGGATATGTTGTTCAGGACCAATGATTAACATGACATATTCCTCTCTAAGTTTATCTTTTACTGTTTTTAAGATTAAAGGGATTAAAAGTTTATATATTTTTTTTATAATTTGATGGGATTTTTTTCATTAGATTCCTCTTAGTTGGTGTAGTGAGTACTTTATTAAAATAAATGTGCTACATGTATCTCTTCCCATTTTTGAGATAATTTTCGTCAAAGTTTCAAAATGATGCATTTTGGATATTCTTATATTATTTTTGTCCCCCGCCTTTCGCAAAAGTGGGGAACTAAAGAATTCGCAGTTCTGTCATTCAGTCATTCCGCAACTTTGAAACCACTGGTCTGATTTGAACCAAACTTACACAGATGGAAGGAATATGGAAAGGAAATCAATCTACCAATTTTGAGGTCAAAAGGTCAAAGGTCAAGGACATAAAAGGGATCAAAAGGTCAAAAACTGGTTTTTTTTGCCGAGTGGGAAATTTTTATTTCCAATCCGATTTCGATGGGGTTTTTTTGTTGGATTCCTCTTTAAAAAAGATTTGATAGGTATTCCATCTCTTACTGTTTCCGAGAAAACTTGAACCAAAAATGGCGAAAAATTGAATTCTTCAAAAAATTTTATTTTTCATCCGATTTCAATAAGGTTTGTTGCAAATGATTCCTTGTAAAAAAAGGCAACAAAAGTTGCCCCTATACATTTTTTTGTATATCATGCCGTTTTTGAGTTACAAGGGGCCTAAAGGGGCTGAAGAGTGTCATTTTGTGCAGAGTAGGAATTTTTATTTTTCATCTGATTTTGATGGGGTTTCTTTTATTGGATTCTTCTCAAAGAAAGATGGATAGGTATTCCATCAGATTTTTCCTATTCCCTATCGTTTCTGAGAAAAATTAGACCGACGTTGGCGAAAAATTCAATTTTTCAAAAATTTTTATTTCTCATCCGATTTCGATGGGGTTTGTTGCAAATGATTCCTT
>JAULBM010300127.1:0-14886 GCA_032357055.1 Geukensia granosissima
CGTTTATATTTACAAATTAACTTCAATCTATTCTAAATTATTCCTGCATTTATCTTGATTGTGCCCCGAGATTGACTAAATGGTCGTTTCCTGTTATATGTAAATGTCGGGCTATAGAGGACAGTATATGCAGAAAGTTTTTTTATTCTGTTACTTTTACAGATAATAAATTCTCTGGATAATTAATGTATTTGTTCTCTGGTCGGGTTTGGTGAATTAATGTTCGATGTTTATTGTAATTTAGATACTCTCTAGTCGAATTCGGTGATTTTCTGTTCGATTTTTATGGTTCGTAGGCTGCTGTCTTTGTTTTCTTTGATATTTTTCTTTGAAAACTCGGTAGGGGGAGGTTTGGGACCCACTTAACTAGTTATCCCCACCACATGTCTCATGTGTCTGTTCAAAGGCAGGAATTTTGTCAAATTAAGGAGTCTTACGTTTATATTTACAAATTAACTTCAATCTATTCTAAATTATTCCTGCATTTATCTTGATTGTGCCCCGAGATTGACTTAATGGTCTTTTCCTGTTATATGTAAATGTCGGGCTATCGATGACAGTATATGCAGAAAGTTTTTTTTATTCTGTTACTTTTACAGATAATAAATTCTCTGGATAATTAATTTATTTGTTCTCTGGTCGGGTTTGGTGAATTAATGTTCGATGTTTTTGGTTTGTTTGTTGCCGCTTTTGATTTTTCATTTTACCGCAAATTGGGTGAGGGATGGGTACCCACTAAACAAGCTCAACCACAAAACATGTCTCATGTGCCTGTCCCTAGTCAGGAATTGTGGTCATAGGTTTTTCTTTGTTTTTAATGTTTAGATATGTGAACATGTATAATGGTATTCAGGTTAGAGCAGTATTATTTAACGCATACACTATCTTTTCTTTGGGGTGATTTAGACACTAATTGAAGGCATTGTGAAGGCCTCTAGATTTGTAAATTAACACCTGTTTTTTCTCTTGGTTGGCGTGCAGAAGATGGTTTAGTTTTGAAAACACATTTACTGCATAGAGAAATACAAACTCCCTATACAACATTGGTTTTTGGTATTGTCACCAAGGAAGACGAGTCGGATATTGCTTCTTTATTTCGCATACCAGAACTACACAAGTGTCAATAAAAAGAAAGATATATAACGGATTCATCCAGGTATACTGATAAAGCGTACTCCACAAGCGTTGTCAATCAGTTAAAAGTGGATATTGAATATTGAAAAAATCAAAAAGAACTTCTTCAACATTGTTCAATACAATAAATCACAGTTCTTTCAAATGTTGTACAATTATCCAAAACAATTGACTGTTCAAACCCTTTATTCACAACTTAAAGACCATCTTATGAAATTAACACATCAGTGCATTGTTAAATAAAGGGAAATCCAAGATATAAACATTAGGTACAAAGATGTACGCTAGTGGAACATTGGTCCCCGAGTGTATTCACCAGCCCAGTTATCAGTCTTATCGGACATGAAATTAATCAAGCACTAATTTGCTTCATTTGCTAAAATTATAAAACACTGAAAATACGGAAAGGAACTTAGAAGTTGTTCCTGCCGTCGGATTTGGCTTCCTATTTCAGTTTGTTTGGATTGAGTGCTTCTTTTGCGGTATTTGAATCTTTGACATCCTATGTTTCGGTTCTAATGCTACTATTGAGAGGTTACCCCTTGAAATGTACAAAAGGCATACCTAAATTTTCCATATTTATCTAATATTTGTAATTTTGTAGTTTTGTAAAAAAAAAACATAGCTTGTTCTAATAAATAAAGTGAAGTTGATATACAAAATGCTGATCTTTCTGATTGATAACTTTTTTGTAGAATTTAGTGGGCGAGTTTTTCAACAGGCCATAAGCCTTCAAATGGAAACAAAATGTGCGCCCCTACAAGCCGTCTTGTTTTTGTACTCGTAGGAAGCAGAATTCATTCAGGGACTCAGAAAATTACGAAAAGAAATTGGCCAGAACGTTTAATTTTACTTTTTGCTATATCGAGGATGTATTGTCATTGAAAAATCCAACGTTCAGTGAACATCTCGTCAAAATTTATCTCAGTAAACTTCCCATATTTATGTGGCAATATTCCTGCTTCCCCTGCTTACGGGGTTTATGTTTCGCAGTTGATTCGTTGTGTCTTTTCCAAGAACCAGGACTTTATTAACATTGCAGGTGTTGCATTAATTAATACAACAAGGGTTAATCCAGTCAAGGTTGAAATCGTCCCTCCTAAAATTTAATGGTCGCCATCATGCGTTGGTCAACCCATATGGCATCAGTGTCTCTCAGCTAGTTATAGATCTGTTACAGATAACAAAACAATAAGTTGACATCTTCTCGGATTAAAGTTTAAGGATATTCCACGACGGGTGTAGCGCACAGAAAAGGGGATGCCTACCCTTCATGAGCATGAGTTCATGGATTCCAAGCCTTTGTTCCTTTTGTTTACGTTTTGTCTTCTAGTTTGTTTCCAATTTGTCCTATCTCTTCGGACGGTCTTCCACATGGTTATTCTTCACAAGACTTTAAATCTAAATTCGAACATGTAATAAATGATAGTTTTTTAAATATATGTGCTATCGTTCTTTTGTTAATAATCGTTAAACTCTATTTTGATAATATCTGTAATTATGTATTGTTATATAAGTGATATTTATTATAGATCTAGGAAGTGGCTGCGCAACATTACGCCTCTACTGGACACTGTTCGTCACCATGACAACTGCAGTTATTGCTCTGTGTATATAGATAGAAAACAGATTATTTATACATTTGATTTTGTCACGAGTACATTATATCAGTACAATTTACACATATAAGTATATTTTTTATATTGTGAAAGTTATTAAAGTATTTAAAATTCTTACTGGTTTTCTAATTTTATTTTGTTGAAAATATATTAGTTCAGTTCGTAGAATCGGCCTTTTAAAGAAACTAAAAAAACCTTTAACTTACCATTATGGAGAAACTTGAGAACAAGAAAATAGATAATATTTTAAAGAAAATAATTTTGAATTTTAAATCCCTGGATTATCGGGGAAAGCTTCATTTCATGTATAGCTCACGGTAGATGTCCTCCTCACCGAATTCTGCTGCCCATTGTCGTTTAATGAGTGGATATGAATAGCTCATTTGCAATGTTTGGAAATCAGCTTACATACGCAACACGTGAGAGGTCTACTTGAAATTAACATTGAGCATATCAATATTCGCCATATTTTTTATAAACAAATACAGACAAGAACATGGCCAACAAAATGAAACAAAAGACAAATATAGAACATACTGACACAAGACTGAAAACTGTAAACAGTTTAATTATCGTTAACACATTTACTTCATGTACAACTACCATTCTAGACTAAGTCACTCACTCCTGTGTCAATAAATATTTTTTTTTAACTTCACCCATTCATTTTCAATTCTACACTCAACTAGGGGGACCTGTGCCAAGAAGATAAAATTCTTTCTATATTGCATATTTTAATAGTTTTATGAACCTTGGATATATGGTTCAGCAAAAGTAAATGTAATACTTGGCCATAACAATAAACATATTATCGGAGAGGTTCTAGTTTTAGTGACCCTAAGACAACTTTGTCTGCGGAAAGAAATATCATAAAGTTGCATTTCCTCTGTTCTTATGCCAATAGCTCCAACCAGATGTTCATGATTTGCCACATTTCCGAAATAGGTGCAGGATACTTTCTTTTGTTTGTTGCAGAAACTCAATAAATATGTCTCTTTAGATCAACTTTATAATAATTCTTACTTTATATTCAATGCAGTATTTTATACTGAAACATGAAAAATTTGTTATTTTCAGAAATTTGAAATGGTAATTGGTAAATTGATACCCAATGTTCTATTTCAAAATCAATTTCTGTAACCCATTTTGTCTGTTTTTTTGTTGGTGATTCTAAGATATCTGATAACAAAATGTAGAAGTATTGACAGGTTTTTTCCTTGATAAAATCCGGATTCTCTCTTACTTATACTGTCAAGTTTGTCTGACCGTTTAAAAATGTCTTCAAAGTTTTCGGGATCATGTGTAGAATTGACTGAAATTGTGGGAAGCTGGTATCAATATTGTATGTATTACTAAATATAAATCAAAAGACATGGATTCATTGCTCGGTCCAAGTATGGCATTGATATTAAATATTCCTGCCTAAGACCACTTTCATAAAAAATAATTTATAGTTTATTTTAAGGTTTAAGTAAACCATATGAACTGGTCCTAGATGTCGTCTGATGTGATCATGATAACCTGTTATGTTAATAGACGTCCCCAATTTTTAAATATATCTCTCCAAAAACTATAACATGTTTTGGTAACTTCAAAACCGAAAGGGGACAATGTTCATTTTATCTGCACCAATTTTACTGTGTTGATTTATGACGAGTGTTTTCTGTCGGGGTATGTTGAGATGGTCTAGTTCAGTGTAGAATACCCATCTAAGAGATCAAAAGTGAATAGTCCAAAGAGACAAGACAAATTTGAAACAAACTAAAAGATAAAACGTAAACAAATGGTACAAAAACTTGGAATCCATGAATTGCTTTACGAAACAGGAGTCGGATCAGGTGCTCAAGAAGGGTAAGGTCCTATGTTTTGCGCGCAGCACCCATCGTAGAATTTTGTTAATCCATGCCATTTTCATTGGCCAACCAAATTTGTTCATGTTTGGTCACAACAAAGGCAATGAAAGTATTCCTTTATTCCACTTTAGTTTTGGAAAAGATTAACTTGCTTTTGAGAAAATTGATTTAATAATTTTTCCCATTATAACTGAAAGGGAATTATTTCTTGTCGTTAACCTGGACAAGCCAATTCCAAGGTAGGATTTAGATACCCAATCAAGCCAATCAAGCATAAATCCATTAGCACGTCAGTCGTTACTTGACCATTCTAATGAACACATCTTGAAAATATCAGTATTTTACACTGAATGTCAAAATATTTTCTACAATCAACTATTTAATTCATTAGCAAATCAGTCTCATTAAAATGGAAATATTTTTGTAACAATCCAATATTTAGGCATTTCTTAGGATAGCTCCATTCGAGTGGACCACACGTACGAGTGCACGTTTTTGCCTGTTATAAACGGATTCCCCTAAAAATGGTTAAACCTCGAACTTTATTTTATTTCAGCGTTAGTTAAAAACCCACGTATTTTATGATGAGAGGCGGAAAATGGCAAAACGGAATAAACATTTGAAGTACAAGGTATGGAGGTATGATGGCTTGGAATGTTTTCTATGTTATTTTTTACAAATAAACTCGCCAGCCTTACGTTCCTATTATTTAAAGAAACTGAAATGGACTTTAAACAAAACAATTTTATATGTGATATTTTTAGATCGCGTGTTTCATATGGACTTACCATTACATTTCACTTTATATGGCTTCTTGTTCCAAAGAAATAAAAAATAAATGCTCCTAAGATATTATTTTGTCCACGGGATTGGGTAGAACAGTCAATGTCTGAATAAGTGCGGGTAATGCTAATAACTGGTGTGGTTATTTTTACTATATATTTCTTAGTGCCCTTATATCCATGATTCCAACAGGTTTTTATTTTATCAAATATTTCCTCATAGTCAATCAATAGTTAATCAAGGTTTAACCATCCTGATATATTTTATACCCAGTATTTTAAATTGACCAGATTGATTCCAGTTTAAGTTACGAACATTTATCTTTAGAGCTTTACCTATATCCGATCTATATAGCTACTGTATTATCCAGATTTGCTCTCAGACCAGCAAACTTTTTTCAAGTATAAACAAGGTGTGCTTTAAAGATTTTTCGTCATCAACCAGAAGAAGAGAAGAACCATCAGCATATTGACTTAATAAATGTGTTGAGTCGTCTATCGTTATATCTGTATCATTTTGCATTGCTGCACTAATTAATTCTAGTGTTAATATAAATAGATAAGGCGATGATGGATCTCTCTGATGACCCCCTTTATACTTAAAAGAATTGAGAATAATCTCCATTGTTTATGATGCAACTTTGTGTATGTGAATACAAAGTTCCTATTCATTTGCAGAAATTTGGACCGAAACCAAGAAAATTCAGTGTTCTGTCAAAAAATTGCCATTCTAAAGTGTCAAAAGCTTTCTAAAAATCTGCGATATCATTTTCCTCTGTTTTTTTTCTATTATTTCAAAATAAGTAGTGTACATTCTCCTATGTGTCTACCTTTTATTATACCTTATAAAAATAAAAGATGTGGCATGGTTGTCCATGAGACAGCCACCCACCAAGTGACAGTAGAATTTAAACTTCTACAGGTCCCATTATGGCCTTCAAACATGAACCAGAGTCCATACCATAACGGAAGCTGTAAAAGGCCCCGAAATGCAAATTGTGAAACTATACGTAAAACGCGACAATCGACTTAATCTAAAGCAAAAATGGTGAACATATTGTGTTTCATATATTATATTTTTTAAGAAAGGGTTAATTCTTACCCCAACTGTGATGTCGCAATTTTAATTTCTCCATTTAAGAGTATATTTTGGTGTTCAGTTTATTTTTAACATGTTTAAGATTTTTTACCTCTATTTTTGGAACACATGTTATTAATCATTGTTTTTGTAACAGAGAAAGATCCATTTATGAGACCGAATTGTAGGATTAAAAAAAATTTGGCACTTTTGTAAAACTCTCTGGTGTAAATGTTACCATCTAAACCAGGTGACCTTCCATATTTCATATTTTTAAGAGCCGTGAGAGATTTGGTTTTACTTAATCCAACTTCCGCTTATATTGTTTGCTCATCTGAGAGCTAATTAATAAAAGGAAAGGGAATTTTCATGGTCTTCACTAATGACTGGATAATTTGACCTATAAAATTTTTCAAACAATCATTTTTGTTGATTAATTATATAAGATGATAAGTTGTTTCTTCACCTGTATCTGAGATAAGCTTTGGAATTATTTTAGCGGTCTAATATCTCTTTTTCTAATTAACAAAAACAGAAAATAATTCACATTTTTCACCCTCAGTTTCCCACTTTACTTTGTACTTGTAATTTTCCCATTTCATTGTTTTTCTCTATGTATTGTCAGTTTTTCTTCGATTTCCTTCGTCTGATTTTTTAATTTTTCAGAAGGGTTTGAATAATAAGAATTATTTGACATTTAGATTATTCTACTTCAAGTTCAAGTTCAATGAAAATTTTTCATTTTTCTTTTTAAGATAAGAAGAAAAAGATATTGTCTTATTCCTTATCAAACATTTGAGTAGCTCCCAGAACAGATGCGATTTAAATAGACATTCAATTTCGTCATCGCCTTCTTTTGTCGTTTTCGAAAAAGAGCAGGTTAATGCCGCTACAAATGGTTACATTTTTTATTTGATTTATTTTTTATTTTGTTCAAAGAAAGTTTAGATAATCATCACTAGGTCCATATAGGGCGACAAGAGGGATGAAGAAATCCTGGATTGTCATGCCAAAAATAAATTAAAATTATAAAAAAATAATGCCGTCACCATATTTTTCCTAAGGCACATTTTGTTTTCTTTACGCTTACGTTTTATCAAAATTATATTAAAAGTATTAGCATTTTATGAATCTTTACCTTAAGTACATATTTATAAAGGTCAGCCATATCTTCGAATGAAATATACCATACAATCACATGATAATTATTCAGAAAAACGTAAGATACATATGTTGACTTTCATAAACGTACATATCATTGTAATTTAATCAAATAAATTTGACATGCCTGTGGGGTGTTTATTTCGCAGAAAGAATATGCATAATAGCCCAGATTACAGACAAGACATACCACTTATTTAACCTTGTAAAAAGTTAATTTTATATAATAATTTTTGTTTTTCAAAATTTTACATGGCTTGAAAATTCTGAGAATAATTTAAAAAAAAATTAAAATTATTTTAAATTTTTTCGTTCGTATGACCCTCAGAAATTCATTGAAAAACATTTTTTGTGTTTTGTCAACTATTGACCCCCCCCAAAAAAAATATGAATGGTCGGTGCATTCCTTTTGCAAAAAAACTCACATTTCCGTATTATATATAAACTTATATAACCGCATCTAACAAGTTTATTACGTTTAATATATGTATTCTTCTGATTATTTTGCTGCTCGGCTGAAGTCATCATGGTCGACAACATGATCTTGTTGGGTTTTATAGAATGTCTTTTTCTGATATTAAAAATAAAAAAATCTATGGATTTATGGTAGAAATAAAAAATATCACGAAAATTTTTCGGTCACTGTCGTGACTTTATTTAAAAGAAAGAATATGGAATATATTCCAGGAAGACAAGTAACTAAATATGTAATACCGTTACTGAATTTTCGTGAAAAAACAGGCAATGGGTATCTTTCCAGTGTCCAAGGTTCGCCTTTGTTCCTATACTGATTACGATTACCCGCCGGCTTTGATTACCGAGTGACAAGACGGGTGTCACTTGTGAAGCAGCAGCAGCTAACTTTTCATATCATTTTTTAAAAACTTTAGTGTTTCAAGCTTTAAGAGCTGTGTGCTAATGTTTGTTTTTTGTTTCGTTCTGTTTACTTAAATCTTGTCAGTTTTTAACAATGATTTTTATCTGCCTGTTAAGTATCTTCGAATTATTTTTCAATCGTTACATACAACACATTTCCACATATATGTGACAAATAATCTTTCTTTAAATTTGTTGTATTCATCTTCATTATGGTGATTGACATTAGTACAAAGGTATAATTTGTTTATCGTAAAAGATATGCTTATCTTGAATCTCATTTTGTTTTAGACGTTTTTCCTACAAAGTTGTCAATTGATATATTCGTGTTTTAAAACGTGTAAACAGAACAATATAGTATACAATCACTGTGTTCCGTCAACGATCCATTCACACATTAGAGATAACATACGAAATAAGCAACACAGGAAAGTCAAAATTTCCGAAAAACACCAATAACAGCAAATATACTTGAAAAATCTAAGGAAACTTCATAATCACTAGTTTTATCATAATGTATTAATATATTGACATATCAACTTTAAATGGGTATAAATGCCTCATAAATAAAAGCTGATGTCATATAAACACTACAGTGCTGAATTTGAAAAAAAAAATCTATTCTCAATATCCACTTGGAGAAAACTAAAGAAAAACTTTTGAACATTCCAACTGCGTAAAACTTTATGTTTATATAAGAAAACTGCTCTATCAAATTGTTGGATTTTTAGGAGAAATCGCAGAATGTCTTGTCCAGAGCTCAGCTGTTTACTCAGAAAATATTTGCTGCTCGGCTGAAGTCATCATGGTCGACAACATGATCTTGTTGGCTTTTATAAAATGTCTTTTTCCGATATTCAAAGTAAAAAAGTCCTTTTGGGTAAAGTAGTCCTTTTTATCAAACTCTTCTCGTCCTCTCATCAAGGAGGTTAAACCCTGCTGTAATATGTTTTTAGTTTTTTATTTAATAAAGCAATATCTAATAAGTTATTACGTTGTCTGACTAACCACTCATTCAAGGGTTTATGGTGGAATAAAATCGTCTCTTAAAAAAATGTTTGGGTTTTCTTCATGACTTTATTGGCCGTTACGAAAAATTCATTTCTAAACAGGCAACATATATATCTTTCCATTGTTGAAGGTTCGATTATGTTCCGTTACCGGTCATGACTACACGCCGTCATTGGTTGCCGAATAACGCGATGGGCGTCACTTGTTGTTCGGTTTTGTTCAGTTCTGATGGTCTTTCCTTTCAATAACGATTTTCGTCTGCCTGTTTGGCATCTTCGAGTTATTTTAAAATCGTTGCATACAACACAACTCTACATTTATGTGTACATGTAATATTTCATTAAAATTGTTGTATTCATGGTTATTACTGTAATTGACAGCAGTACAAAGGTATAATTAGTTTGTTTATCGTAAAGATATGCTTATTATGCATCTCATTTCATTTTGGGCGGTTTCCACACAACGTCTTCAACGTTTTTTAAAACATGTTAACATGACGATCAAGCATACAATTACTGTTTTCTGTCTACGATTCATTCACACAGATGAGATAGCATACGAAATAAGCAATACAGAAAAGCAAAAACACTTACAATAACAAATATACTTGAAAAATTTAAGGAAACTTTGTAATCAGTAATTTCATCACAATATATTAATTTATCGACATAAAAGTTTCAATGAATCAACAGGGGTCTGAGTGGTCTAGGTAGTTGATTTAAACTACTGCAGCCTGTCACCTTTACGGCGTGAGTTCGAGCCTGGGTTTGTACTATACATAAACGGGTTACACTTAACTCACATCGCACGTAATAAGGTTTATCAGTCACCTGCCCAAGGATTGTGGTTCATTCTGAGCACTCCGGCTCCTCCACCAGTAAAACTGACTGCCGTGATATGACTGAAATGTTGTTGAACAAATCAAACAAAAATCAATGCATTCTATTTAATAAAATATTAAATATTAAAAATGTTAATATAACTACAGCAATTATTTTCTTCATTTAATGTTTTTGGCTATTTATTATATTTTTCTTGAACACCGCAAAAGATTTTAGGTTATAGGTCCAGATCTAGAACGGTTAGTAAAATATTTTTTTCTTAAAATGACAAATGAAATATATACAAGAAAAACATTTTGTCCTTATATTTCAATAGCAAACGTGAGTTTTGAAATCATCGCGGCACTTTTTTGCCCTATGTCCTCAAAGATTATTCCAATTATTTGAGGGCAAATATTACCAATGAAGATTTGTATCAGGCATACATTTTCTACATTTCATTTGAAGCTATCAATTACGATTTTTGAAATAAACACCAAAAAAGTGTTTTGGGCATACGATATATTATGGTTGATGCAATAATTTTGAGACAAATATAACAAATGTAAATCCCTATCAGGCACATATTTTATCCATTGCATTTGATCACTTATTTATGAAAAGATGTGGTAAATTTTTGATACACCACGATATAAAAAGGGGGAATTTACAAATCTAGCGGTCTCAACAAAAAGAACAGGATCTATTTAAAATTTAATTAAAATTGAAAATAGAATTTAAAAAAAATACTCGGGTTAAAAAGGTGTCTGAAACAACTGGCTGAGAAAATTAAAATCTATACGTTTCAATAAGGCTATAAGCGGTGGTGGGATATCAATTTCATCTTCTGCGTCGCTTGTACACTTCCTACAAGTAAACTGACTTGTTCAAAACATAAATGTTAATAAACGCATCATCCAAAAGAAATGTTTAATCAAACAAATTTACACCTAAAATAAAGATTTAAAGAGTTATCACAAATAAAAATGTAATCACAAATATTACACAAATATTAAAAAGTATACGGCAATTTTTCAGATAGTCTTAACAGTACGTCTTTCATGAGGAATTACGATAAACCTGAACTGTAAATAGGAATATAAATGGAAAGATACAAAAATAAAATAAAATACAGAAAAAAACACTTAACAAAGAACAACACGAACCCGACCGAAAAACACAACAACCAAATGTTTAAGGCAAAGTCGGTATTAAAGCGACTTTTTATAGTTATATTTTGCAATGGTCATGTAAGTACCATTGACACTTATACCCTTTGATAATAATTTTACTTACAGGATCAGTGATTTTCAACTTAAAGAAAAATGAGTTCGATTAAACCTACAGGAACGACCAGTCATTTCCTAGTTACATGTACAGGAGCAGCGATTTTGAACTACAGGACCAGTCAGTTCTAATTGAAAGGAACGGTCAGTTTTAACTAACATGTGCAGGAACAGCGAATTTCAACGTCTATGGTAAGCCTGATAAGGGTTAGTAAAAAGTAGTAGAAACAGCCATTTTAACAGGAACAGTCAATAAAAATGAGTTTAAAACGATTATACCGATAGGAAATATTCTTGAAGAGTGATTGATGACAAATACATCAAATCACTTAGGGATAAGAACGACCTCATTTCAGCTGAATGGACTTGCAAAAGAGTTAGCCTAGGCAGTTTTGACCTACTACCACTGCAAGGTATACTGTGCATTACCCTGAATTACACCCAACTGATTATTATCTAATGAACTACGGAGAAAACGTAGGTATTGACTTAAAACAATTTAACGATCCCAAAATTGAAAAAAACAAAAGCTTGAATGAAACCTTGGCCAAAAGAAAAAAACCAAAAGAGAACAAAGAACAAACCAAGAAATGAGTGGTGCGCAACACGCACAACATAAAAACAGAGATGGAATAAGATGTTCCGATTTGGTATGCAGTTCGTGATCTACAGATGTTAAAATGAGATGAGATTAAGAATTATTCAAATGTCAGTTTTAATCATGTTTCAATTTTAAAAGGTGTTTTTGGTGCGGATAAGAAATTCAAGGTGGGTGCCACACCTAGAATTCTTTTAGAATTATACCGTATGAAAATTTGTTCAAATGCCTTCTCATCTGAAAATACTTAGCTGATTGAAATGACTTGTTTTGTGGAGACTCTGGGGTGGATTTCTGCAATGTTATGTTGTCCTGCTGATCTATATTAAAATGGATAAAACTGTGTCAAATTTGCATCAACTTAATTAATTTCTTAGTATCGTTATATTAAAAGCAATTTCTATGTTCCATGTGAACGTTGTAGTACCAACTGTTGGATTTACACGTATCATTTTTGCGCTTTACTCCATGATAAACATTGTATTTTAAATATGGGTATGAAAATGTTAAACCAACAAAGCATGTTTAACAATGTTGAATATTTTTTAGCGTTCATAATAAAAAAATAACACATAACAGAAAGGATATGAGAGCAGATTGTTATCCCGAGAGATAATTATCTACTTCGCATCTGTTGACAATGCCAATTTCGGGATAACAATCGACAAACGTCCTTTCTGTTATGTGTAATAAATATATCACCAGATAAAAAATTTCATCTGTTTAATGATTTAACACAAAACAACTTCTCGGATTCTGTTGAACAATTCAGATTTCATGTACGATGTCATTTTCCCCATAGAATGTTTTAGATCAAATGTTTAACCTTGATATCAATTTCGCACATATTTTCAACTTTAAGATATAAATAACATTAGTCATAAGATGTTTTTTCAGGTATCAAGTTACAGCTGGTTCTCTAGCCATGAGCCCATCACGGGACCATGTAACCTTTCAGCAATTGACAGTATCAAGAGACGTTATCCTATATAAGAAGAAACCGATCACTGGTACGATATCAACTTGAATAACTTTATACCTGAAGGTAAGATTTGTTTTCGTAGGTATTTACGTATTGCAGAATACGCGAATTTCTGTTGACAATATTCATGCATTTGAAATGTTTTAAAAGAAAATTGAATATTATATAATTTATATTTTTTATTTTGCTTTTATATAATTGCATGTATTATGATTTGGTCGATTTATTTTGTTTCCATGTTTTGTACTTGTTTCAATGTCAATCCAATACAGTGCTGTTATCACCTTGAGTCAAATGTATTCCGATTTGGTATACATGCAACTTAGAAATCTCTAAAATTTATTTAGACCTTTCTTATTGTTACTATGTTTGGATCTTGATCTGTCTTTCTATATACTGATTCTAATGCTGCTGATGAAAGGTTACTTATATAAACACCTGTACAGCGTATCGAGATTTTCAATATTTAAACAACAAAGGGCAATTGATTACTACTACGTCGATGCCACTGCTTGTGGACCAAAAGTCTCTGACGGTATTTACCTACCAAGTTGTCGGATATATCACGTATTGTTTACAGAAATTGTCAGTTTTTAGCAAATTCCTATACTTTTGGAATTGCGTAGGCTTTATTCCTTTTTTTCGCACGTGGTAGAACACTTTGTCGCTGGATTTGACTTCCTCCTTTTTTTGTTTGAATAACGGTCTTCTTGTGAATTGGTTCTAATGGCTTTTCCGTTAAACACGTGAACGAACAGGATAACGAAGTTCTCAGTGTTTATATAATATTGGAAATCATGTATGTTGCAATCAACCTGAAGAAAGGATTCTGCCTGATACATTTATGTAACAAGATTCTGTTTAGAGAGATGCAGTTTGATTTTTTCCCCTTTTGTCCAAGAATTCATTAAATTCATCTGCATCCTTTTCATTTCATGTTGTATTGCATACTGTAATATCTATATTAGCTGTTTTCTGATAACATTGTTTGAAACCCAGAATATTCCGCAGGCTTTTAGAGTGTCAAAACCTGCCGATACAAATCATATGGAAACTCTAGAAAGACCTAATTTCTTCATTTTGTAACCTGTTTTAGATCAAAACAAGTTCATCGATTATGATTATTTTACCTATTTTGTTTCTGCATATCTCTGATTATAACAAAATTAAGAACCCAATCATTTGTAAAAAAAGGAACATATCTCACATCGTCTTTAGGTAATTGTAAGCTCCTTTGCAGCTAGTATAGAATAGTAAATGCAGAAACACATCGTTTACCTGTCACTTGTTGTCCTCTGTGTTACATGGGGAAATATTGAATGCGTAAAAGGGAAAGATGGGCACGGAAGAGGAGGAAAAAAAGGAAACCACTCAGGACGATCATCATGTGAAGGTAAGAGGAGAAACAAACGAAAATGATAGGTCTTCTTTTAAAATAATAAAATTTCGCCGTGTGCACTCAAAAATACTACAATATATTAATTAGGACCTAAATGTAACAAGCCAGTCCTGTTTACCCTACAAAAGGCCGGCTTTAAAAAAATAACTTTTTAATCTCAGCGTCCAGTAAGTGTACTACCACTAAACTTTCTGTCCTTTTGACTAGTACTCTATCTAAATTGAAAGAAATGATCATGAATTATTGTAATAAAGCTTACGAACATAATGGTATAAACTATTTTTGG
>JAULBM010300138.1:0-14885 GCA_032357055.1 Geukensia granosissima
GACCCGGCCGGGGATCGAACCCACGACCTTCCGCACTCGAGGCGAGCACGCTAACCATTACACCACCGAGGCGGTCCGTAAAATTTATGTGATATTGCCATTAATAGCTGCCCATACCAATAATCATGCGACTGCGGAAAGTGGGTTTTCCAACTCTATCCACCCAGAATTAAAAACACTAATTAAGCAACATGTTGAAATGGGCCTGACATCTGTTCCTTATCTTCGACGCGTTCTTCGGCAACATGTGAAGAAAAACTTGTGTTCTGATCCTGATATGGTTGATCCGGTTGACACGGATAGGGCATATTTTCCTACAAGTTGAGACATTTACAATTATGTTCATTAATGCCTAGCTTCTGGATCATTCTCTGGACTAGACCAAGAGAATTTGGAACATAATATAGAAGAGTGAGAAGAGCCACTACATCAGATAAATTCTTTTTTAGGCCATGTCATGGAGATAATTCTACAACTAAACAGATAAAGAACACTCAGAGGGTTTTTCTTCCAGATTCTGACAATGAAGATGAAGATCAAGAAGACAATGCTGATTCCTTTGAAGGAATCACTGATGACAAAAATACATCTTTATTTGTCCACCAGAAAGCCAATCAGAAAAAGATTATGGAAAAATATGGGAAGTTTGTTTTAATAGATTCAACCTACAAAACAAGTAAATATGCTTTACTATTATTTCTTGTTGTTGTAAGAACAAATGTTTCTTATGTTCCGGTGGCAGAATTTACTGTTGAAAGCGAAAGTATAAATAACATAACAGAGGCTTTAATGATACTAAAACAATGGAATGAGGAATGGAATTTGGAACCACAAGCATTTATGCTAGATTACTCTGATTTTGAATATCAAGCTTTAAATAGAGAGTTTCCATCAGCAAAGAAATATCTGTGCATATTTCATATTGAGCAGGCATGGCTGCGCTGGACAAGGAAAAGTAATATAAAAATAGGAGATGTGGCATGATTGTCCATGAGACAGTAAGTAGACTAAGCTTCATTTCACATAAAATAAACAGTATTTTTTCAAAAGAAGTATAAGATTATATATAACATACAACATACATTCCAGTAACCTGACCTTTTTCGATATATTTCAAAGTATAATAGACCCTTTGAATAATGTATTCAGACATGCCCTGTTACAATTACTTTATGTGGAAAATCAAACTTTCCCACAAAAATGACAATCAAATATGACGTCATCTGGATTGTGTGTCAGGATTATCCCCCTGAATTTGAAAATACACAAGTGCTAATGACAGGAACGCAGTTACATTAAAGTGATCTATAGACCAGAATATGCATGGCTCTAATTTGGCGTAGAAATATTAAAAAGAAATATCTCTTCATTTCTCTCCAAAACTGCAAAAGCTCCAAGAATTTTTTCCTTCTAGAACTCACAAATAAAGTATTAATTGGCTTCAGGCTACAGGTTGACTTTGCGGCTTTACAAAATATCTGTTGCTCTAAAATCCAGTCAATAACTGTATATTAATGTTCCATAAATATTTTCCTTAGTTGATAATTATTCTTGCAATTTGAAATTGATTGATGGATTGATTGATTGGTTTTTACGCAGTATTTCAGCCATATCGTGGCGAGAACATGCTTATATTTACTAAAATGAAATCAAAATAAGATATATAGTACTAAAATGGTCAATTTGTTTTATTTACAAATAAAAAATAACCAATCGCAGATTCGAAACAAACAAAAAACAAAAAAAGATCAAAGTTTTGGACTACACGATCTTCTTAAAAAACAAAGGAAAGATCAGGTGCTAAGGAAGGGTAAGCATTCCATGTCCTGTGCACAACACCCGTCTTGAATTCCTTTCATCCTTATCCTTGGTAACGTCATTTCGAGAAGAGGTCAATTCATTGGTGAATTACCATTTACATGTCCATAACTAGTTAAGATACACTGACACCAAATGGATCAACCAAATTCTTGATAGCGAAGTCTAAAGAGAAATTATTTCAACCATAATTGGACAAATCCTTGTACTATTAATTTATACGACAACGGAAATGCTCTCTTAAGATAATCCTGATATTTTGAACATGCTAGAGAGTATTGATCACCCCGTAGGCAAAGGAAGTAGGAATGTTGCTACATATAATCGGAGTTTACAATAGGAAAGTTGAAATTATTTCGTTTATCGTAAATCATAGAAACATTTTTTCCCTCTTGGTAAATTGCGAGGAATAAATTTAAGTATGAAGCACATTGTTTGAGTTTGTGGTCCCTTTAATTTCTAGTTCACTGGGATATATTTGTTCGAGATGCTAGCTGTACGTAGGATTATTCAATGACAGAACATCATCGATATAGCGAAAAGTAAATTAAAACGATCTAATTTCTTTTGTTTTTAGTAAGAGTCCCTGGATGGCTTTTGCTTCATATGAGTACAAAAAAACAAGTCGGCAGTAGGCGCTCAGAACTTATGCCCATTGGAATGCCAAATGTCTTTTGAAAAAATCCTCCGATAAATTGTACAAAACTGTTGTCAATTATAAAATCCAACATTTTATATCAAATTTATTGTATTTAATATAAGAAGGAATGCGTTATCTTACGAAGTAAGATATCTTTTTACCTGAATTAAAACACAATTTTATCTTGGATTTCCATTTTGTTTAACGAAACACTGATTTTGCTATTTCCTAAGACGGACTTTCGCTTGTGAATGTGAACATAAAGTGTGGACAAGTCAAAAGTTTAAATTCTTGAACAAAATTTTTTTAAGTGGATTTGAAGCATTGAAACAGATCTTTTGAGTTTATTTAATATCCACAATTTATTAACACTGCTTGTGGAGTACGCTTTAACACAGTTCTTTTGAAAGCATCCCTTTATTGTTGATAGTATAGTTGTACGAAATTTAGAAAGAGGCTTGTTGGAGCACCTAGATGAACAAGCTATGTATCTCTCTTTATATGGACACTTGAGTAGTTTTGGTATCTATCAAGGGCTTGTCACAATGAGAACAATTATCTGACTTATACATGTAACTACAATACCATTGTCTATGCAACGTCATTGTAATGTAACGTTCCTTGGCAGTTTATGAATACAAGTTAAGGAGGTTTCGGGGTCTCCCGCCATCTTGGATCGCAAACTTGTGGTATAGACTTTTTCTATAATTACAGATATTATTTCTTGGAACAACATACTGTAACAAAATTAAAACTGAATAATCATATTGAAAATCTTCAACTTGTGACATATTCGCTTTTTATGCATTCACAGAGGATGAAGAGCTTTTTACATTTCAGGAATTGAACGCTGCCGTGGGAGGTAACTCCAATGACTTAATTTTATAAAGGATTGCACTACAGCATTGTAGATTTATTAATGTAGCAAGAAAACGAGATCGGTGGTCCAATTTTTTTTTTTATTTTCTAATAATATATGATGAAAACGATCTTTTCCTATTTTATTGTAGAATTCTATCTTTTAATGTATTCTGTATCGAGAAAAATGTAGTTTTCCCGTATATAATCAACAGAAAATATAGGATGTTGTACTAGCCATTTCTTGAAAACGAGTTCCGTGACATAAACATTTGATTGTTATTTTTCGAACAGCACAATAAGGTTATTGTTCGACAAAGTATATAAAAAAATTCTATCGCTTTTTATTTAGACTCCCGAACCTCCTTACATAGAACATACGTCTGAGCGAAGCACTTGCCACATCGTAACCCCATAGACACCCACATTGGCGCCGTGACCAAAGGAAAAGCTAAAAGCCATCAGAGGCGGGTACAGAAGCGCCGTCACCAGATTGGTTAATCGTACGGAGGAGAAAATTACGGAAGATGACATTTCAAATCGGGAATTGAATGCCGCAGTGGAATCCATGGAGAAGAAAGCAGATATCTTAAAGAATTTGGACATTCAAATAGAGGATTTGACGGAACTTAGTGAAATTTAACAGGAAATTCTGGATACGGACGATTTTACAAGCGATATGGAAATGAAGATACGCACATACAAGGTAATAATAAAAGAATCTAAACAAAATCAACAACAATCGGTAAGTCATACATTGTATCTCTGCTAGCATTTCTAAACCAAGCACTAGTCAAGCATTGGACTCCAATCAGAATCGCCAGAATTCCGATGTAGATGAGCCTTCATATAGCATAAAGTTTTCCCAAACCCCGTCAAGTGACCATCCATCAAATCCGTCAATCTTTTATCACAGATTGCCCAAGTTTGAAGTACCATCATTTTCTGGAAATGTAACAGAATGGCAACCATTTTGGGGATCGTATAAAACCACGGTACATACCAACCCATCATTAACTAACATACAAAGATTCACTTATTTGAATCGCACGTAACACACAAAGCAGAACAGTGCATTGCCGGACTCTCATTAACAAACGCTAACTACAACCAAGCCATATATCTACTGAAGGAGCATTTTGGGCAAGATCAACAAATCATCGACGCATATAGGAAAATTTTATAAGAGCTTCCTAATTCCTCACTCTCACCTTCGAGTTTAAGACATTTTAATGACAAGATGGAAACCACTATTCGAGGCTTAGAATCACTTGATCAAACACAAGATACATTTGGTGCACTGCAAGTTCCTATAATAATTGGGAAACTACCTACTAAAATGAGAAAGAACATGACAAGGAAACACGGTCAGCGTAGCTGGGACATCAGGACATTGAGAGAGGATATCGGCAAGGGAACATATGTACAAGAAACAGAAACATTCAATGAATATGAAAACGTCACAACAACTGCATCATTTTCTACAGAGGCCAAATCAAGCAACAAAAGAGATCACAACAGAGTTAACCAGGATATACACAACAAACCCAAGTCATGAGTATTTTGTAACGAGTCTCACTCTGCAAACGACTGTAAAATGGTTCTTACATGTGAAAACCGCTACGCTATAATTAAGCAGATTAACTTTGCTAACATTGTTTCGGAAACCATAGAGTTTTCGAAGTGTACATCCAAGTATTTGTGTCGTAAGTGTAACAGGAAACACCACATACTTTTATATAAAATACCAGGATAAACCGGAACCACACATCAAGAAGAAACTAGCCAAGCCAGTAATGCGACTGTAACTAGCAAACATGGTATAGAAAACGATCAGCCTGCAACTACATTGTACTCATAAATGCACTCAAGAATCGATGTACTTTTAAAAACAGCTATTGCGGCCGTGTGGTCAGGATGTCTATCCGCGTCTGCAAAGATACTACTTGTTGAGGGCTCAGACAAAACATTTGTTACTCAAACATTGTCTACACAGTTGAAATTGAAACCAAATGGCAACCACTTATATTAGCCTAGCTGCTTTTTGAGATCAAAGTAGAAATGTTCATATTTTAGATACCGCAACAGTTTACTTGGAGACAGACACAGGTAGGAGAATTCCTATTGAAGTATTGATTGTACCCACAATCGACGTACCGCTAGATAACAATGTCAAATTCAATGTTTGTACCCTAACCTTATTTGAGAGATTTTGGAATTCCGCATTTCAATGCTAATTGGTGTTGATTACTATTGAAATATAGTACAAGATCATACCATTCGAGGAAGTGGACCAACTGCCGTGAATTCCAAATTGGAATATTTGCTTTCTGGACCAGTACACCCATCATCTGTAACTAGGCAAACAACTTCAACGTTTATGCTTAATGTGTTAATTCAGCAAAAAGATGAAGAATACAAACTTGACCGATTTTTAGAATTGGAATCAATGGTAGTTAAGCCTGTCGATGAAGCCAAAAACATGGGAACAAAGTGTTTTTACGAGAAGTATGAAGACAAATCTATCACATACAATGGGAATGAAAACTGATATACAAGGAAATAACCATGGAAAGACGAGTTTGAAAAACTGCCCACAACTACGACATCACAAAATGTAGAACTTAAATATGATTTATTGCCTGAGCAAGGACCGTGATATGTTTCGCATCTACGGAGATATTATTTGTGACCAAGAGAAGCGTGGATTTTTTGTCGACACAGCTGAAACATCATCTCACAAAGTTCACTACATCCCATACTATGCAGTGAAAAGACTCTTCCACCACACCAATACGCATCGTCGGTAATCGTCGGAAAAACAAAGTCCAAGTAATTGTCTCATGTCAGTGCCACCTAATTTGAACAATTTGACCGGAATAATAGCTAGATTTAGATTACATACCTACACAGTGTCCACAGACATAGAAAAATCTTTCTTGAATATCAGTCTACACGACGAAGATAGAGACGTCACAAGATTTTTTCTGGTTGAGTGAAGCAAGCGACCCCAAAAGTCCATTAAAAGTTTGTAAATGTATTGACAAAACGAAACACTGAAAATTCTAGGACTACGATGGAATGTTGGCACAGACAAAATCACGTTACAAAATAACATATTATTCACTAGAAAGCGTTTGTACCAAACGAGAGATTCTAAAACAATCATCTAGCGTGTATGATCCTTTGGGAATTCTGAGTCCAGTAACAATCAGGACTAAGATTTTGATGCAGTCTATCTGGAAACAGAAATTTGAGTGTGACAAACCTTTACCAGATCATATCATGTCGAAATGGTTTAAAAATCGTCTATGATTTAAAAACAGCTCAAGACATTGAATTACCGATATATTTATTTCAAAATATTTCAATAGAAAGTAATTGTCTTGAGAATTATGGTCTTCATTTCTTCAGCGATGCCAGTCAAAATACCTACGTAGCATGTGCTTATCTAGTAACAGGGAACCAGTCAATAAAAGTGATGGCAAGATATAGAGTCGCTCCACTGAAACGGGTCTCATTGCCAAAATTGGAGTTGATGGGTGCAGTATTAGGAGGACGATTAGCGAAACACTTGATAAAAAACTTGAATTTACACTAACAGACGGAACTCAACTTTTGGACCGATAGCCAAATCATATTGAAATGGATAACATCAACTAAGCCACTAACCAAATTCATAACGAATAGAACAAGTGAGATATTAGGAACCGCTTTGAATCAGCGATGGAGGTATTGTCCGACAGACATGAACCCGGCCGACCTGCTGACACGAGGAACGACAACTATGACATTCGTGAACAATGAGATGAGGTTTAAAAGACCTACATGGATCACAAATCAGTTAAAATGGCCGAATTGGGACGGAAATCAACAGTCAACGGTTGATGAATCTTTAAACGTGATGAATATGAACATGAATCAGTTACCACTTCAAAATCGGAAGAAATAGCAATTCACAAGATAATTATTGAATTAATATTGTTATTTATTTCTATTTGCATTTCATTTTACTTTCGATGCCCACAGAATCAAGGACTTGTCACAATGAGAACAATTATCTAACGTTATACATATAACTTCGTTACTATTGTCTATGTAACGTCATTGTAACGTAACGTTCTTGACAGTTTATGAATACAAGTTAAATAAAACAAACGTCTTATCGAAGAACAAGCCAAATCGTAACCCCATAGACTCCCAAAGTATCCAGCTATTAGATATCTTATTACCTGGATCCATTTTGTTATATGTTTTCAATTTTGTATTAAACAAAAAACTGAAATGTAATTGCACTTAGTTTCACCTGTCGTAAATTGGCGAACAAAATATATGAAACTTTAGGATTACATTTTTTTAGTTCAAATTTTCCTTTTTTGCATGCTCAGATATTCCTTTACACACAATTTATCAAGTTTTTAAGGCAACAGACCTTTCATAATTAATTCGTTATTATGTTCATTCTTAATCGGAACATAAAGTGTTGTTTTCCTGTTAGAAACAAACAGAATATCGTTTTTAAGACATCTGACCTTTCATTACCTGTTATCATACATTGTAGTAAAGCAGCTATGTTCAATTACACATTTTATTATAGTAATATACGTGGTTTGTAAGATGAAAACAATCTACTTGTTGAAATCCAGAACTATCTTTCTAATCTTAAACTGCTTTCGAACAAATGATTCTTGGTTATATACCTAAGCTCTAATTTTAATAGTATGAAATACTCGTCTCCAAAAAGACGTCGTTACTTTGCGTCTTGGCAGGGCACTTTCCCATATTATAGTTTAATGTCAAATTCTTTTTCGATCGTATTTAACAGGACTAATTGGCAATTATTCTTCCATTTCACATCAGTAAAAATGGTTAAACTATGCCATCAGGACATAAAGCACAATCTAAACCACAGGCGATGTATTTAAGGAAATATCTCGCTGTTTACTTTTTGTACTTTTTTTGAGTTTTGAGTTATAATTGGTGTACTTAATGGGACCGCTTTTGGCCAAATCTCGTTAACGTCTGACCACAATTCGTCTGCAATAAGTAAATTTGCTTCAGGTGTTTAAATTTTATTACACTGAAAATACAGAAAGTATTCAAAACTTATTGTACATAGTAGTTGTCTCTATATAGGATTTGTCTTCCTATTTCGATTTGTTTGAATATGAAATCTTCTCGTATTATGTTTGGATCTCGCGGTTCCTATGCTTTGTATGTTTTGATGCTAATGCTACTGATGAAAGTTTCTCCTTGAAAGTAAATATAGCAATTCATAATTCACAATATCTTTTCAACATTGATTTACCTGTATTTTAAAGACTATTTTTGCAACGCACTGTATATAATTGGGGATAAGTGTCGATATGAATTTTCAGTAAAAACAGACATATCTTTCAAAATAAGGAACAATTATGATTATACAAATTCCAATGCATATAATTGAAAGAAATCTATTTGAATATATATTTAAGGAGGCTCGGTTTTTTAAATAAAAATCGATAAAATTTGTTTCTAATTTGTCAAAAGATAACCTTTATTGTGCTGTTGGAAAAATGACAATCAAATGTTAATGTCACGAAACTCGTTTTCAAGCGATGGCTCATGCAAATTCCATTTTTGTTGATTATATAGGGAAAAACTACACTTTTCTCGATATAGGGTACATAAAACGATAGATTTCTAAAATAAAAAGGAAAATAAGAATCACCGATCTACATTAATTTATCCTTAATAAAATGAAGTCATCGGAATTAACCATCCCCCCCCGCAAAGTTTTATTTCCTAATATGGTAAAAGCTCTTTATCCTCTGTGAATGCATTAAAAACAAATATGTCGTAAGATGAAGAATAACAATTTTATTGTTCAGTTTTAATTTCGTAACGGTATGTTGTTCCGAGAAATAATATTTCCAATTATAGAAAAACTCAATCCCACATGTTTGCGATCCAAGAATGCGGTTGACACCGGAACCTCCTTTATTGCAAAAAGCAAAAGTAAAATATTTTATCAATTTTAGCTTTTTAGGGGGCATAAAAACAGTTATTTTCAATCAGCTATTGAATAATAAAACATCAAACCTGTCATTTATATCTGACCGTAATTACCGTAGCTTATCCAGTACTGTGATATACAAACACTAAGACCATAGCAGATACTTGGCTTGCCATTTTATTTTTAAATGTAACGTAACAAAATAAAAAAACAAACTGTTAATTGCTATTAATAGTCAAAACCAATAATTTTCATGATTATGCTATTTTGTTTAATGTACAGGGTGTATCTTTTGTCATATTCTTGAAATATATTTGTAGTGTATGATCTCGAAAATATATTATGTTTCATTTACGATTTGAATTTGAATCAAAAACATATGTTCTGTGTCACCTGAAGTAAAGTGTCGTTTTTACTTCTAAAACTCTTGATATTTTTCATATAAATTTGAACCAATGGACATATTGGAATTTACAATCACGTGTCAGCATTCATTAATTCATAACATTTAGTGACAGAAAATTAGATATGATCTGTCAAAATTATCAGTAAGACAGTAATTAAGCATAATTTATTAATTTCTAAATCCATTACAAAACAATTCACCATTAATAATATTGGTTACACGACCTCTTATAATAATATGTATCTCAGAAAACAAACCAAATGTGATTTTTGTGTACTAATTTTTTAAATACATAACTTAAATTAAACTAAACTAAAGCTGGGCGTTAGTCAAGCGTTAATAAATCGGACCAAAACAATGACCTTGATTGTTCACTTGTCTGTAGTTGATTAATAATTCATACCATATTAAATAAGGTATTAGGATCTTCACAGTCACTATCATGATCCTTACTATTTTCTCCTTGTTTTGTTTAAGAAAGACAGAGTACCGTAAAGGAACCACCAACATTTTGTAGGTTACGCGTTAAAACTAAAACATTATTTTTTGCATGCGTCTTGATTACAGTGTGACCATTCTGAAATAAATGGTTAAATGTGACTATGAATGATTTCTTCAATTATAAAGTGAAATGAGCTTAATTAACTGGTTTGAGATAAGACTTTAAAATTATTTTATTTTTCCAAAGAATTTAATGTAATATCAAAGCAAAAAAGTGGCTAATATTGGTAGGTCTGCGTAATCTTTAAAAACAAAAAGATGCTTTGAATAAGGCGAAAACACAACTGAGAGGTTAATTATGAAATCTTTATTTCTTCACGATGGCCAGGAAAAGAATTGCTGTCATACATAAATGATAAAATCAAATGGATCAGTTAATCGACAAACATCCAGATATCACAAAATGACATGTAGTAGTTTAACATATTAGAATCCGTATAACCATAGAATAGGTTAAATAGTCAATTAATAGCTAATTGTGTTTCAGGTCAGCCATTCCAACGGGTGTGTATTCAAATACCAGGTCAGTTATCAGTATGGTGGTTTCCGCAGCAACTTGTCCAAAATGTCTGTAGCTGCTGCAACGAGATTGGAAAGAAATTTAAATGCTCAACTTCTGCGTTGTTGAACTTGAAATTAAAGACTCTACAGAAACAGAAAGGTCTGCTTCATATCCAGACTTACACTTATAAATTGACAGTAAGGGCAGCTTAAGAACAAAATTTAACGTCAAGAGAGAATTACTTTGATTGTCCGATCGTAAACTTTTTGTTCATGTCTAACAATATTCCAGCGGCACCTGCACACGAAGCGTATACTTTCCAGTTCATACGATACCCAAGGGCTTTACTCTCTAACAAAATTTTATTGATAGAGTACTGTAGCTGATAAGAAAGCTACTGAGTAAAGGGATTCTCAGGGAAAGATGAGTGTCATCACTCCGAATAATGTTTGGTCGCCATCATGATTTGGTTGACCGGTACGAAATATCCATTTCACAAATGACAATTGATATCTTTCCACGGTCGTTAATACAAATCTGTTCCTATACCGGTTGTGACTAACATTGATTGTGACTAAACATCAGCTTTGTCTAATGAGTAACACGACGGGTGCCACTAGTGCAGCAGGAGTTGCTTACCCTCCCGGAGAAAGTAAACTCACTCTTGTTTTTAGGGTTCGTATTACTCCAGCTTTAGTTTTCAGTGTAGTCTTGTGTGTGTTCTATGTTTGTCTTTCGTTTCATTTTGTTGGCCGTTGTCTTATCTGTATTCCGACTAAACGATTTCTTTCTGCCCCTTTGGTGTCTTTGAATTCATTGAAAATCGGAAAACAGAAACACTTTGTTTGCATTCATCTTCGTCAGATTTTCTTTTAAATTTATTTTTCTTTTTGCCCTTTTTTCATCGAATTTAAAAAAAAATTATGTTTGCTTCCTATGTCCACCATGCCCACTCGCCATTTTTCCGGCACATACAACTTATTGTTGCTGCAATAACTTTTTACACATCACAATGTATAGAGCCTTTAAATAAAAATGCATCCATTTATCTAAGTTTAAAAGAGTTTCTTCATTCTTAATTGGAACATAAAATGCTGTTTTCCTGTTAGAAACAAACAGGATACATTTTAGTTAAATGCATCGTATTTCAATGGAAAATTGCAGTAATCATCAATATTGCAGGAAACAATCATCCATTAGGAACAAGCTGAAAAATAACAGATTATGACCTTGTCGATTGGTGATGTACTATATTTAAAAAGAAAAATAGTCTGAATTGACAAGGTTGCCATGTCTAACAACTGGTCCCCTTCTGCATGAACCTACGATTTTCTGTCGCTTCTTTTTTTTAATTTATTGTTACTTTTATAATATAACCTTTATAATTTATGTATATTTGACATACGGAAATCAACCGAAAGACCACTACACGTATCATTTCCTGGGATCTCCTTCTCCGAGAATACAGAGTAAATTGCCGATTGAGGATGACTTTACATGACTTTCAACAAGAAATAAAGTTTCACCTCGTCGTATGTATCGGCGTCCATTAGTTGGGTGCAATGTACGAGTATTAGACTAGCAAGAGAGTAGTCGGGTTAAAGAGATCGGGTGCGCAGTTTCTCTGAAAGCAAAAAGCCTCCAAGGTAAGGGTTTATGTATGGAGTATTTCACCCTTAATACCCCTTCAAAAGGTCGAGTTGTTTTCTTTATGCAAATCTATTTATTGTTATTGCTTAACTGATTACTTTCAATCTGGATAAGGAGATTTAACGTGACCGTTTTCATATGAGACTGGTTATTGTCATCGACCCAAATGATTGTAATTATATGCTTTAATGAGGGTCTATGATGATAATTGATATAGAACTTGTCACATGGATAAAAGACACCCTCGTTTATCACTATCATTTTGCGATATCTGCGGAATGCTGAAGATTGTTGGTGTTATATACTGAACTTCATTCTGAAGAAAGACGATAATTAGGATATACTATATTAATTTTGATTGCTGTTAACGTCCAGTGGCAAATATTTCATGCATATTCAGAACGGAAACAACTTAACAAACAAAACATCAATATGTAGACTGTGACCAAGGGATATATCTAAATATCAAAATAAGGAAGAATCATGAATATACAAATTCCGAGGCATATAATTGAAAAAAAAATCTCTTCTAAATATTTATTTAAGGAGGTTCAGTTGTCTAAATAAAAATCGAAGGAATTTGTTTATACTTTGTCAAAAGAAAACCTTTATTGTGCTGTTCGAAAAATTACAATCACATGTTAATGTCACGGAACTCCTTTTTCAAGCAATGGTTAGTGCAAATTCCTACATTTTCTGTTGATCATATAGGGAAAAAACTACACTTTTCTCGATATAGAGTACATAAACGATAGAATACTAAAATAAAATAGGAAAATATAGCCTTCATCGTATATTATCAGCACAAAAAAAAGGAAAATTGGGATCACCGATCTACATTAATAAATCTATAATTCTGTAATGCAATCCTTCATGAAATTAAATCATTGGAGTTACCCCCCCTTGCAACGTTTAATTCCTTATATGTTAAAAGCTCTAAATCCTCTGTGATTGCATAAAAAACAAATATGTCGTAAGATGAAGAATTACAATATGATTATTCAGTATTTTAATTTTGTAACAGTATGTTGTTCCTAGAAGTAATATTTGCAATTATAGAAAAACTCAATACCACAAGTTTGCGATCCAAGATGGCGGCACACATTCGAACCTCCTTAATTGCAAAAAGCAAAATTAAAAAATGTTATCAATTTTCGCTTTTAATCCCCTATTGCATAATAATACATCAAACCTGACATTTATATCTGACCGAAAGTCATATAATAACCTTATCATAGCTTATCCAGTACTGTAAGATACAAACACTAAGAGCATGGCAGATACTTGGCTTGCCATCTTTTTTTCAGTGTAACGTAACAAATTAAAAAAAACTGTTAATGGCTGTTAATGATCAAAACCATTAAATTTTCATGATAATGATATTTTGTTTAATGTAGAGGATGTATCTTTTGTCATAATTCTTGAAATATATTTATAGCGTATGATCTCGGAAATATATTTTTTTCATTAAAGATTTGTTCTGTGTCGCCTGAAGTTAAGTGTCGTTTTTACTTTTATTTTCAAAACTCTTGACATTTTTCATATAAATTTGAACTAATAAACATAGGGGAATTTACAATCACGTGTCAGCATTCATTAATTCATAACATTTAGTGACAGAAAATTAGATATAATCTGTCAAAATTATCAGTAAGACAGTACTTAAGCATTATTTATTAATTTCTAAATCCGTTACAAAACAATTCACCACCAATGATATTGGTTACACGACCAAACTTCTCTTATGATAAAATGTATCTCAGAAAACAGGCCAAATGTTATTTTTGTTTATTAATTTTTGAAATACATAAATTAAATTAAACTAACCTAAAACTGGACGTTAGTCAAGTAAGCGTAAGAAAATATGACCACAACAATGACCTTGTTTGTTCACTTGACTGTAGTTGTGTTATACTTCAAATCATATTAAATCAGGTAAAAGGATATTGACAATCACTATCATGATCATTATTACTTTCTTCATTACAGAGAATCGAAAAGGAACCACCAACATTTTGAAGGTCACTGGTCAAAGTAAAACATTATTGCCTGCGTTTTAATTACAATGCGTCCTTTCTGACGTAAATGATAAAAAGTTACTATTAATGCTTTATCCAAAGAATGGTTAGAATGCCTCAAATCAAGGTCCCTTACCTCTTGCAATAGTTTCTAAACATTTGATTTTTCAATCCTGTATACTACTTTTCCACATTCAAAACTCGAAGAAAAATAAAGAGCCTTAGATCACCTCTGTTTTGTTAAAAAAGATGAAAAACGATTTTTCAAATATTTGGTTCTAGGGAAGGACAAACCTTATTTTGTTGTTAACCACTCTGATTCTGGCAAAAAGTACTCAGAAGATGACATTTGCGGAATACTAGATTTCTTGATTGACAACATTTTTGTAATGTTTGTCGGGCGTGTGTTTCAACAGACTTTCAGCATTCCAATGGGGACCAACTGTGCACCCCTTCTCGCCGATTTATTCCTTTATTCGTATGAAGCTGACTTCATA
>JAULBM010300149.1:0-14883 GCA_032357055.1 Geukensia granosissima
CTGGCGGCCATGTTGGATGACGGATCGGCACCAAAGTAAGAACACTTGGTCAGCACCTTGTAAGGAACATTCATGCCGTGTTTGGTTTCAATCCATTCAGTGGTTCTCTAGAAGAAGTTCAAAATGTAAAACGTTGAAGGACGGATGGACGACGAATACCAAGTGATGAGAATAGCTCACATGGCCTTTTAGGCCAGGTGAGCTAAAAAGGACATGGGGGATATCTTTTTACTCTTTTCAATATAATAAATATCTTGTTGGTCTCTTAAAGTACATTGTTTTTATTCTCTTCAGAATTATTTATTTTGTAACCTTGACTACAAAATTTTGTCAAAAGTAGCAGAAATCTTTTGTTAGTCATAAAAAAGTAACACCATGAAAACACAAGTTCTATTTTTCTGCACACACTTATTCACTGCAATTTGTAGAATTAATCTTTCAAAATCCCTTATTATAATAGTAAAGTCATTTCAGAAATGTAACAATTTCCCTGCTAGATTTTAAAAACTCCTAGACGCTGGTATCACTCATTTACCAGGAAGAAATGCAGTACATGTATTTGGGCAAAGACTAACCATGCAACATTCCACCCGAGTTTGTCAGTTCAGATAAGTCGATTTTAAATGAATTTGCAGTAGTGCCCCAGGTTAACAACTTTGGCTGTGGGAATGTGGGATACAAATCTGAGGGAATCTTAATCAAAAACTTGCTACCCCTTATTATTTGTTTTTTTTTTCTTTGCCCAGGACACAAGCAGAAAAAAAAACAAGTAAAAAGGGGGAGCAGGTGCGGAGATCTGACATTAATTAGATTCAAATCAGAGGTAACCCTATCTGAGGACCATTCTATTAAAATTTCATTTCAACTGAGTGAGACTTGTTGGGGAGATTTTTAAAGTACTTATTGTCATATTCTATTGTTAGTAATAGCAACCATCTTTTTAAAATAATTAAATGTTGTTAAAGGGCAACCCAAGGAACATTCCACCAAATTTTGCTTCTAATTGGCCCAGTTTCAGAGATAGATATCATTAAGTTAAATAAATGTTGATAGACGTACAGACGACTGATGCCAAGTGATAGCTAAAGCTCACAAATCCTTTACGCCATGTGAGCTTGAAACTGTTAGCTTAAAATATAAACAATTCTTTCTGAAAAGGAGTGCTTTTTTTTCTGTTAGAACATTAATGGCAAAAAACGCACATGTTTAAGTAGTAAATGCATTAAGCAATTATGACCTTTTTTCAGTCCTTGAGAATAGGTAACATTTTTCCCCCTTTTTTTTAGGTTGGAAACTAGCTAGTCTACTACTTGCATCATAATCTTCATGTTTGCCGACACCATGACAATAGAATGGTTTATTATTGATCAGGATTTGTGTGTTGGTTTTATTGACTGTCCTAAACCCAAACGGCTGCCTGTAGATGTCTATATCATCACTGATAACTGTAACCTAAAAAAGTAAACACAAATTATTGCTGATTTGGGTTTTTTCTTTTTATTTTGAAATAATAATAACAGTGTCAGAAACTATGCTGATATGAAAACATTATTATCAATTCCATTATTCTTTGACATTGTAGGTCAATAAATTGCTGGACACTGAAATAAGACTGGATCAGTGATCAATTTGACCCCTTACCCAAAGACTTTCAAATGGAATAATTTTGAAAAATAAACCATTAGAAATGAATGAAAACTAAATGTTTTCCACATCATGCAAAATTTAATTTTTTTCACCCCTTCAACTAGTTTTATAAATATTGGTAAATGCTACAAATTTATGCTTAAGAAAAATTTTGTTTCATTTTTTTCATAAGGAATTAATTGTATAAACAATGTAAATCAAACAGATTATAACATGCAAATTCCCCTTTTTCACCGGCTTTGCTCTTACTGAGAAAAATCTAATAAAAAAAAACATCAAAATTTCCTGCAAAACTTGCCTTTTCTTCCTTTTTGCCCCCCCTTTATATCAAAAGTAAATGAAACAAAAATGCTTGGAGTAACTTTTGTTCCATTATTGATTAAGGAATCATTTGAGAAAAAAACTATCCTAATCAAATGAAAAAATTTTCTGTTTCATACAAAATTTACATTTTTGCTTATTTACATCCCATTTATCTCAAAAGCAGTAAGAAATAGAAACAGTGTTGACAAAGTTCTGACTGCACTCATTGAGACAAATCAAATAAAATAAAACAATCAAAATCGGATAAAAAACTTTCTCATCTCCAGAATTGCCCTTTTTTAACCCTTTGACCCTTTTATAAAAAAAAAGGTAAATGCAACAAATGTATGTATATGTTATCGGGATTTTGAAAGCTAGATATCATAAAATATTATCCCGTGAGCTAGAATATAAATCTTTGCGACGAGTGAGCGTAGCGAACGACCCAAAGATTCATATTCTGGCAAGCGGGGATGATATTTTAAAGTATCTCAGTGTCCAAAATTGCGATAACTAATTTATCATAGTTCAGTTTTTATAAAATGTTTAAATTATCAAGCTTTTATTCAAATTCTATGAAACTATGTGCATGAAATAATGTGCAAGACTTGATATTTATCCGCAGATACTCCTTTGGGTCAATAATAAGCAGTAAAATAGTCTATTCTTAATTAGTTTTTACCAATACACGCCCCCAAGATTTTGTTTTTATTATTAAAGTATAATAAAAAAATATATTTTAAATTCTAATATTTTTTTTATTATATCATTTTCAATATTTAAGTCAAAATAATAAAATTATGTCCTAATGTTTTACTCAATGGAAATAATACCTTTATTATGCCATTTTTTTATTTCAATAATTTTTCCATGTCAAAGTGCCTGTTATTGACAGTACTCAAAATTTTACATCTGCCATTACATTATGAATAATTAAGATTGTTTTATTTGCTTTAAGATGAATGAAAATCGAGACAATTTTTAAGGTTATCAAATCTATTCCTTTCACTATGTTTCACCTACTTTCAATGTGTACATATAAGCAGCTCCAGATTTAACCATTGAATATGGCCACCATAACTTCACATTGGTAACTTTAGCTTGACCTTTGACACCATCTCCCATGACAACACTATTCCCATCTGCATCAACAACTTCAACTTGAACTTTGGCTTTTTCAGAGTTAGTTGTAATCTGCCAGTTAACTATACCTGTATATGAACCTGACAAATATATCAGACATAATTAAAAAAAACTGTAAATTCAGAAATGTGAACAAATTTCATTATTGTCTGAAATTACCCACTAAACATTAAGCAACAATCAATTAATCAACAAATTTCATTATTGTCTTGTACTAAATATGTCTGAAATTACCCACTTGACATTAAGCAACAATCAATTAATCAACAAATTTCATTATTGTCTCATACTAAATATGTCTGAAATTACCCACTAGACATTAAGCAACAATCAATTAATCAACAAATTTCATTAAAGTCTCGTACTAAATATGTCTGAAATTACCCACTAGACATTAAGCAACAATCAATTAATCAACAAATTTCATTATTGTCTCGTACTAAATATGTCTGAAATTACCCACTAGACATTAAGCAACAATCAATTAATCATTTTAAAATTTCAGAGCAGTTTAGATGGTAACTACTAAGTGAAAAATGTATCACATTAATTCCACATATTTGAAATATTTAAGAAAATCTAGTGTGGTGAAACTATGCTTTCTTCAGGATAGATTTAAATAAAATATTTGCACAAGTAATCCACGTAAGTTCTTTGAGTTTTAATTAGGAAAAAAAGGCAAGAAGTGGCATTTATAGTTTTACGAACAAAACATTTATTTTTTTCCTCTTGTTTATTGTTTTGTTGTGCTGTTAATTTTTATATACATGTTACCACTTTTGTGTGCTAAAAAGTGAGAACTTACAAATTGCACCTCTGTTTGCAGACCTGATTTTGCCAACTTAGAAATAAAGTGGAAATGGGTTACCGAAGCTTAATTCTATGTGTAATAAAGGATGCAATACAGGAAAATCCGAGTTTTGAAAAGTGGAATTCGCTTTAAAGCGGAAAAAAATCAGGTCTGTGTTTAATAGTGTTAAAGACAAAGTAAACAATAAAGGATTTTATTAAATTACCTCCATCTTGTATAAAGTCTGTGGTAATATGTATATCAGAGAGGTAGACTTTGGGTGTTGTATACAGTCTGACTTGCCTGTCTATACCAGCATAGTTAAAGAATCCAAAGTTCAATGTCTGTACAAAGTAGTTAGGAGGGTAGCTACAAAAAAGTAAATAGGATAAGTAGGATAAAGTTTAAAGCATGTCTTCTTTAACTATGTCTTTTAATTTCTAACTTAGTGACTGGCTAAATATTTTGGCATATTAAGTAATGTAAACGACAAGATTTGTAGGCTTTTATAGTAGGCACCAATTATTTGATTTTCTTTGGCCTGAGATCTGTGTCTTGGTCTTTTTTTTTCTTATGCAGTCTACGCAAGGACGTTATTACCAGCTACATTTGTTTTTAAACAATGGCCAGATGCAAAAAAATCTCTGGGGGGTTGATCTTAAAATTTTAGAAACCTTAATAAATTTGGTTAAAACATCAAGAGAAATTTTTCCCACTCCAAAAAAGTTAGTACCATTATATTCATAAAATTTACTGCAGTATTTTGTTATAAGTTCTTTTATAGTGGTAATGGCAATAGTCAAAAGGACAAAAATTTTAGTTGTAGTACACTTACTGGATGCCCAGTTAAACATGATATTTGAAGAGTTTCTTATGTAATTTAATTAACCAATACATGGTTGATATGTTCAGCTGGGGATTTATCTTCTGTGTAAGTAATGTTTTCAGTCAAGTGCTTGGCTTGGAATTTAAAATTTCATTCTTAAGTACTTCCATGTACTTACTCATTATACAGTATAACAATAACCTAGCAAAAAATACCAACGCAGTATTTTATAGTATAAAACTAGTAATTACTGCTTTCATTCTAACTCCTTACAAAATTCTGGTAAAAAAGTTAAAACTCGCTGGTTACCTTTGTGTGTTTGTACCAATATATAATATACATTTATTGGTTCCAAAAAATGTGTTGATAAATGTAATAATAATGGGTTAAATGTACATACTTGCCGGTCTTGAACTGTATCTCACCAGTTGGTAGAGTGTTAGGAGTCAGAGTATTATTTACTGCTATTGTTATAAAGTTTACAGATCCAAATTTAACATAGTCTTGTATCTCTGCTTCAAATGGTAGATGTCCCATCTCATGCTCCACTAAATACACTGTATTAACCCACTGAAAGATAGATAATGTTAATTTAATAGAGAATCTTATATTGTTATCTGTAGTGGTATTTTGTACAACACACATAGTTAAATACTCAAAATTTTCTTAACAAGAAATTTGAAGGTTTAACTAAAAAGATACTACAAATATATGATTATCAATGCTTTAACAATACAAGATTTTGTTTCTTAATTTGATTAAATAAAGTGAATTCGCCATTTGAAATTACTGTCTTAAAACCCTTCTGATTTGTAACATCATGAATCTAAGTCCACATAACTTCACTTGACCTTGATAATCACTTTTCATCAATATACAGAGAGGCTTGACAATCACATAAGAATAAGAGAAGTTATAACCATAGTGTGGGTAAACCAGAGGCTGGTAGGAGCCTGTATCACTCCCAAGATAATGATTCCACATTGATCCTAATAAGCACTGATGGTTGCCAGTGAGGAATGTTGAGCCAAACAGAAGCTTTCTAATTGTTATTTGCTTTTCATGCCATTCAACTGGTTTAAAAATGAATCTGTGTGCACTGATTATCAACATGCAATTTTGCATGACAATGCCACTTTTCAGTTGTGTTTTTTAGTCGATATTTTACTTAATTGCAAAATTAATATATTGAAAATTAGAGCAACAAAATCTTACATTGTTAAAACAACAATAATCATATTTTTTCAATCTCTATAGTTAAACCTTAAAATTTCTCTCTAAGAAATGAAATTAAATTTTATCTACATGTATCTCCATTGTACAAAATATGATTATCAATGGCTAACAATGTCAAATTCTTTAAATCTTCAACCAAACTTTGCTCTAAATTGGCTTTGTACTTTTAGGCAATTACACTTTAAAGTGAATTTCTCATAAAGTCATAAACTTTGTTTGTCTGTGGGTGCCATCTTGGTTGACAGAAAAATATTTATCAGAGAACCATCTATGGGTATTCAACCAAAGTTTGATGTTTGCTTGGTAGTTTCAGACAAAACTGTTTTTTAGTTAATTTTCTATAGTGGTCTATGTCAAACTAAGATCTATTTCTTCACTGGTTTGAGGGAGACGTTCTCTCATAGCTATCACAGAAAAAAAGAAAGAAAGTTGGCCCAAACCATTAATTTCAGCTTCCGTAATGATGTTTTTTGCCTGAACAATGCATCATAGTTATCATCGCCTCATCTACCCAAAATGAGGTTGAAATTAAAGACACAATAGACATCCTCAAGTCTGCCTCATACCTTGATCTTTATCTATAGAATTAAACAATAGAGGAAGGCTTCACACAGAACTATTACAAACTAATGACTTAAATTTCAATAGTCAACTTCCTGTTCATTGGAAGTAACATTCCAGCTGCCAATATGTATAGCATAATCATCTCCCAGCTGATATGGTTTCAGGAGCATGTGTCCAATACAGCAATTTTCTAGACAAAGCTGGGTCACTGAAACAGAAACTGCCCAAGACAGGGATATGTTGCCTCTCAGTTGAAGTCATCACACCAGAAATGTTATGGTCATCAGCACAATCTTGTAAGCCAATATGCAATATGTGTTTTTAGTTTTGCACTATACATGTGTCATGTTTTGTCTTGTTGTTGTTCTCAAAATTGCCATGTCTTTTGACTGGTCTGTTTGTGACGTCTGACCGTTGGTGTTTCTATTACTTCTGCTTCTTCTGTGGCAGCAAAATAAGTTGGTGGGCAACATTGCCAGACATATTTTTGGTAGAGGACCCCTAGGGACGATTCACCAAAAATTTGGTTTGGCTCAGTGGTTTCAAATAATATTTTTTTGTAAATTTCCTATAGTGTAAAACTAAGTTTGGGTGTTGTGGCCGTCTTGGTCGTTGTTAGATATGTCAGACATAATTTTGGTAGAGGGCCATCTAAGGACCATTCCAACAAAGTTTGATAGCATTTGGCTTAGAAGATCTTAACAAGAAGATTTTTTTTAAGTTAAATTCCCATATGGTCATATGCTAAAATGAGTTTAAATATCCCCTACATTGGTACTTATACAAGATGTCGATCCTTGCCTGAATCAGTAACTTGACACAGACTTTCAGTTTGAAAGATTTAATGTTAAATATGTCTGGCTTTGTCTTACCATTTTAGAATAATACCTGGCACTGTCTACCCTGACTACTACCCTCTGTCCTTTCCATGACAATGGCACAAAGAACTCTCTGTCATACCACACCCACCCTGTAAAGTCTCTCAATAACTTGTCTTGTGTCACATCATTGTAACTTGATGGTACAGGCATTGGGATCACTGGACCTGTCTGAAAACATAATATAAAAATAAACTTTCTTTTCATGCTTAATACATGTAATAACTACTCAAAGTTTGTTTGGCCTTGAAAATTGCTTGATCTTTAATTTACAGAACATAGCTTAAACCAGAAGTACAGGGGTATGCATTTTGCATGTAAACCATGTTAATATATTAAATTGCTCTTTTTGAACTCAAGGATGCATGCTGGACATTTTAAATTATAACAAAGTCTATCTTAAAATATGTTATAACATTTGGTTAAGATAGCCATGGCAGTTTCACAGAAGATCATTCTTGTTCAAGGTGATTGTTGAGTTGTTGTGATGTAGTGCAGCTACTTTAACATGTTAAATTGGCAGTTTTTACATACATGTGTTGTTAAACTGTTAAACCATTCCTTTTCAGTAAAGAAATAAAAGATATCATACACCTATTGGAAGCAGTATGATATGGTAAAAACTATAGAAATCCTCATTATATTATGGAATTAATTTACCAACACTTAGCATGCTTAGCATCGTTGCTTAGTGGGCTTTCTCATGGGCATCAACTCTGAGCTTCTCTTATTACAGTTCTTTATTGTTAAGCCTAGGAAAAAAGTGTTGTGATTCAATCACTTCCCTGCAGTTTTAGGGAATCGCTAGCTTAAGTTTTTTTGCCCGGAACTCAGCCATTTGCAGAAACAATGCATTTGTGATCGAGTTGACCTTTTTCCAAATGTATCATAATTATTACCCCTGATTTACAACTGTCTACAGGACTTCTGGTTAATTATCAAAATTTTTATCTGTAGTCCTAATCCAAGCATACCAAATCGGTGACAGGATATGAAATTATCCTCAAACAGTTACTTTAATATTCAGTTAGACAAGTGAAGCTGCAGCAATATACTAAAGGATTGGTGGTACTTCCATAGGAAAATTGATCTGAAAACTGTAGTTTTTAATTAAGGTAGGTAAAATTTTCAGAGTGAAATGGAAAGTGGTGAATTTTTGTCAATTATCTTCATTTCAGCCATGTTCCTATTAAAAAACGCCTTATGGACCTCAATTTATGGCATAAATTCCGATGACCTCACAAAACAGGACTTGTCCGTTTCGTGACCTGTCTCATTTATCTTAAAGTACCAGAGGTCATTCTTTACCTGTCTTTGTGACCTGTAGGGGAGACAAAAATATGTGATCAATAGATATTACATATTGTTTTCCATATCAACCCTATGATCACCCCTTGACCAATATTGTCCTTCTGGTTAAAGCATTTTGGATATGGGGGTCTCGGATGATAATTGGGTTGATATGAAAAGTGACATGTAATAATCTATAAATATCCTCCCATTCACCAGAATGTGATATTTTAGGCTCATTTACTACATTTAATCGTCCAAAGCTTTATACATCACAATACTTTGTCAATTTTTTATTTGACTGTCAAAATTCTGATAATATATTATAAATGTACTTTGTCTAGCCTGGTCAAAAACCACTTTTCTTCAAACCCTTGACTTCTATTGACAGACATATCAGCTCTGAAATTCCATAATCCGTTCAATTCTTTTACTTCTCTTGACTCTGATTCTCTTGGATAAAGCGAGGGAAAATATCCTGCCCTTATTATGTCTGCATGATTTAATACCACAATAATAAACACATAACACCCGAACAGTCTTCCTGTTTTTAACATGCCAGGTGAAACTAAACAGTTCGAAAAAAGTTCGTCTGCCATCTTTAAATCATGTGACCAAAAAAGGTCAGTAATATCCAAAGTCGAAGCTGGTTCAATTTTTACTCCGAAATTTTTTTTAAATTTTTCAAACATATGATTACTATGAAGCAATTTCTTGTGCGTATAAAATAAATATTACACCATTAATTAAAAAAAAATCAGCCTTTTTAATTATTTAGACGTATCTTTTTGTCTTTTCTGATTTTTAAGAATTTAATTATTTTAAAAACCTAGGAGTAAAATTTTGTATTATATGTCTCTGATACTAATTAGTTTTATAGTTAGTATATTACTCCCAGTCAAAATATATATGACAAATCTGACGTCGTGTGAGGGAAGTGTAGATTAAAAATTTCAACTTTTAGTATACGTCCCTGGTATTATTATACACTCTTAAAAACAGAAAACCAAAAAATTACCATTTAACTGTTAACAATTCTGTGTTTAACGATATGCACAAAGTTGATTAAAATCAGACGAGAAATGGCTTCATAAAATTTGTTTAAAAAGTTGTTTTACATGAATATACGGGAGAATCTAGAGTGGGAACTTATTCTGTCACATTGATTGTACATTTACATTCATACCTTTTCTATTGAAAAATGATGAACAAATAAACCATAAATGACTATAAGTTTAGTAGTAAAAATAAAAGTATATAGAATTTTTAAAGGAAATAATTGTTTTTGAAAATATCTTATTAATCTTCCGATAGACTTAAGAATCTTTAGATGCGTTAGTAACAAATTGCCAGTTGAAAAGGCAGGTCACGGTACGTTTGAGGAAAAGCTAGAGATGACAGAATTTGTGATAGTAACTTAATAGATGACGAATTTCATTGTTAATATCAATCTTCCTATTTTAAACATGAAAGAACAAATGTTATTACCATAAAATTATCCAAATGTTAAATTCAATGATCTATTTAGAACTGTAAATTACAATGTTTTGTTCAAAGTTGCAAACTTCTGTAAAATAATACTTTCTATATTGAAATGGTTGTGGTTAATAATTAAAATTTATACCCATACATTTATATAACATGTTTTTATTGTCTTCCATATAATTGTAAATGCATATGATGTACTCGTATATGTACATGTTAACTTGTTCCTTACATCAACCTGTTCATTTATATTTTGTTAATTTATTAATTGTATTTGTTCACATACCATGGTCTTGAGAAATATAAACTTGGAACTTTTGTCTAATAAAACGAGAACAGCGACTTATTTTTTTTTCATTTATCTTCTTAAAGTGGTTGATACCGGGCAATCTTTAGGGGTTTCCACTAAAGTCAAAACTCTGTCTGCTCGTTTTCTTTCAATTCGCTAAGTTTTCTTTTTCCCTATATGATGACATTTCATATTGTACTTTCAGTAGCTTAAATTAGGGACGACGGATTATTTATTAAGAAGAACTAAATCTCATATATCTTGTATATATACAATAGAGACAAAATTACAGATTAACTTAAGCCGTAAAACAAGCACAATCTATAAAAAAGACCTGAAGAAACGGAGGAACAATTTAACCGACAATGTTAATTCCATATTCTCGTTTTAAATACACACTGTATACAAGAAAGTACATAATATACAAGAAGTCAAGACTGGAGAACTATATAGTTAGGAATCAAGTGGTTTTTGAAATATATGTAAACTTTAATACTAATAAACAGATTTGCTCGACAACCACAGTCAGTTTTTATCAAACAAAATAAATTATTATATACAATAAACTACTAGAAGACGAATAATTATGAATACTATCAAAATATTTTTACAGTTTACAGTTTACTTATGTTGTATACCGTGTACAGTTTATAGCACTTAAGTGTTGATTCAAATGTTTATCACTTCCAATAAAAATATTCATATAATTAACTCAAAACTACCTATCAGGTCACCAACAGGTGCCCGTTATTTATTAATTATTAAAAACGACAGAAAAATAGTCGCGAAATGGAAGAAAATGAAAAAGCAGCCATTGATAGAAATTACCATTTATTGATAAACAACATTATCCTGACGGATGAATTCTACCACCAATTAAGATGGAACCAAGTTTTACCAGAATCTATGATAAGTGATGTTCAGGTATGACAGATTATATTACTTCATTTTTTTTTACAAAAGAAGGCTTGGATTGAAGGCTCGGGTATATATACAGTATCGTTCCACCTCTCCGCACTCATAAGCTGAACCGAAATACCCCGTGGGTTAGAATCAATGGATCAGGGCAGAAAACGACAAATACCTTTTCTTTGCAATCTCTAGATCATTTCGGATAACTATAAAGTTTTACTGAATTTCGCTTTTCTGTTCTGAAAGTTGAATTTGCAAAGCAAAATCATTAGTCGCATTGAATAATTCTCTTGAACTTCTATACATTTTATATGCCAAATTGGCACCTTTATAAATATTGTAGACATATATACTAGTCAAAAAATGTTTTAAATTGTTACACTTGTAAATTCCATAATTTTGCAAATATTGAAATTTGATTTATATTTAAAAAAGTTATCTATAAGGGAACCTGCCAATCTGCATGTAAAGTTTTTGTTAAAATATCACTTTTTAAAACAACTCGTGTCATAAAATGGCATGATTACGATATATGTCAGATTTGAGGTCAAACTTTATGACAGTTTTTCACAAAAATATGAACCAATTGTATAACGTCCATACAGGAAAAATTCTATGGCACCCCTAGGGTAATTTGTTAAGCGATACAACAAATCTTTTGAAAAATAAAGGTGCAGATAAGCCGTTATTTTTGCAACCTGTTGTCGAAAGAGGACCTAAAAGGGAGATTGTCATGACGCAAACATCTTTTTATAAGCGATGGCCAAATCTGAAATGTATTTCACCAACTGATTAAAAATGACAATATTGTTGCTTTGTTTAACCACTTAAGCATTTTCTAATGAGTTAGCTGCCACAACCCACTTTCTTGCCCCCAAAAAATCCAACAAACGGACAAATAAACAAAAACCCAGTGCTGGAATATGGAACCATTCCTACCCTAGCCAACATTCAAAGCACACGGCATCGTTTCAATATGGAAACAACCAAACAAGGCCAGGTGCTTGGCTAAAAATTGATACAATTTCAAAAATTTATTATTCTCCAATTTTTAAGGCATCGTTACCATTGCATAATGGTTTTACAAAATCAGGAAATTTGACGATGAATTGACGTTGAATGACATCATAATTAATCGATGTTGAAAAACTCTTCATTGGTGCACATTGTTGAAAACCAATATGTTTTCCTTGATAGTTTAATTTTAAGTTTAAAGAAACATATGATGATTTCATGTGTTGCCAAACTATTGTGATAAGATATTTGATACTATGTCATCATCCATCTGAAATTTCTCAAAGCAAATCATTATTTTGGCATTGAATATGATTGTCTACTAAATATTTCGGTTTCTAACTGAAGTAGATTTTGTACATTTTATGTTAAAATAGTCCCTTTAACTAGAAGCAGAACCAGCAATGCAGTTTATCCTCGGTCATGTTGTTGAAGTTGGAATTTTAACATAAGCAGGTGAAAATCAAGACAACCAACAAATTTCCCGCTGTATTTTGATCAATCTACATTCTCGTGACTTCTTTCGTTTTGCAGGCTTGTAAAACAAGAGAAGAAAAGACCAAACACCTGTTGTATACGTTAAAGCTCCGTGGATGTGATGCTTACCGGAAATTGCGCCATGTTCTTCATATTACTGGACACAACTTTCTGGCAGACCATTTATACGAAGACGGTAAAAAGATTATTCGCTATAAATAGAAATTCTACAATAAATGATAAATAATTTGATAGCAATAGATACTTACTTTATAAATTTGATATTTTGAACGATAACCACTGTACCACCCTAAAGCTTTTCTTCATACTACAGGTACTATCTGTAGCAGTAGGGGGAAGAGTGTAGTTGTTTTATATTTAAGTACTTGTCATATTATAAGTCTTGGAATACGCATTGTATGTTATATTGTTCTTAAGCTGTGCTTTATCCCAATAAATAATTTGAATTTGAATTTGAACAATAGCATTCTTCTTGTACAAATATTGACTTTCTGCCAGTCATTTACTATGAAAATAGGAGATGTGGTGTGATTTTCAACGGAACAGTAACCTTCTACACGTCACATTTTGGCTTTCCAAAATTATTCTTTTAAAACTTTATTTTCCAGATAATGAAATAAGTTTTATCAAAGCAAGCGATGTGTTCAACAAGTTCCCATCCATTTTTAACCAAGTGAACGACGATCAGAAATCGAAATTTATAAAATATATTGAAACAAAGGTGAGTTTTTATAAACATGAATATGAGATCCCCATCTTTAACCAATGTTTATTCTCTTCACTGTTATATTCGGCGAAACCCTTAGCGAATTTAGGGCTATTTAAAATCATGTCCACTGTCATTATTTCAGTTGAGTTCCAAATAAACTATAAGATAGAGTGTTTACTATGAATTTCTAGTCCTTTTCTATTAAAATTTTCCAAGTTTCAAAACTTTTCAAAGTCGTTCAGCTCAACTGATCATAAATTATACAGTTAATTAATGCGATATCACACATCAGAAAAAACCCCAAAACTCAAAATACTTATAAACAGTAAAGTTATTATTTAAATTATAACTGATATTTATAAAAAAAATGAAAGCCTAATGATTAGAGAGACCATGACATGAAGCAGTCAAACGTTCAAAGTCTAACGGTCGTTACTAAATTTCAGCAAGGGTGGAATCTCATTCTTTGGAGCGAGATCTTGGTGAAAAATGTACTATCTTAATGACAGGCAAAATCTCGAAATATTAAATTAAAATGCAACAAAAAAGGTACATTAAATGCGGGTAATCATGAGTGTTGCATGAGACAGACGCATGAAACATGTGGCGGGGTTAAACATTATAAGTTGAATCAAATCCCATCCACTTTCTTTGTTACCAATGGTAAAACACGCTGTAACTCGACCGTTTACTTTAGTCAACTGAGCCTGAAATCTAGACAAAAGTTAATCATTGAATTAATTGTACTTGAATATTTAAAATATTATACTTAATATTAGGTTAAAGAAAAAGGTCTTGCCAAACTATGGAACAAATTCCCGGCTGATCGACTTGAAGCTCTGGAGAACAAGAAAATTGGATTCCTACAAGAAAGGGATTTGAGAGTGAAATTAGACAATAAGAAAAGACAGGTACGTTCTTCTGTAGTTGACGTGGTCAATTATCCGTTTGGGTTAATCGTTTCAAAAGTATGTTACTACTACGTTAAACCACAACAATATGCTAACTACCATGTATAGATGCCTGCGAACGTTTCAAAAAAGGTCGTAAGACTGACTTACGTATATAAGTTACGACCACCTGTAACACTTACCTTTTGTGAAACTGGTGCTTAGTAGAAATTTACCACAGCCACTTGTTTTTTGTGCTTTATTTTTAATATCCACACCTACTGACCTCAAGAAGAATTCTCTGTTTTTGATATCAACATCTTACCCCATGGGTTAAGGATGTTCGCTACTCAATTTGAAAATAAATAGCTTTTTAAAAGACTGTCATAAATATGTAGTGCTTTACACT
>JAULBM010300160.1:0-25386 GCA_032357055.1 Geukensia granosissima
AAAACCTAAATGATTCAGAAGTTTTTTAATTTTTTCAAACCATTTATTTGTAGGTTTGGTAGCCTGAAAAATTTTATGAACCAAAGTATTACTAGATGACATAATGTGATTTAAGTATTTTATGCATGTAACACTTATTCTAGACTTCATATTTAATCTGCCTAGTTCCGCTCTACATGCAGCATTTGTAGTTTTACAATGAACTCCTAAAATTTCCTTGATAAATTTAGAGTGGAATTTTTCTATTAAAGACGTATCATCAGTTGAAATATCAACTCCCCAAACTTCACAACAGTATAAAAGGATTGGGGTTACTAAAGTGTCAAATAATTTCTCTAACAGTTTACATGGGTTATCTAAGCCAATAGTTTTTTTAACTTTAAACCATGCTTTTCTGGCTTTTTCCATAAGAACTGAAGTTGCAAGGTTAAAATTTCCATTATATTTCAAAGTAATGCCTAAATAACAATATTTTTGTACAGTTTGTAACACCGCATTGTCATAATTAAACCTATTGATGTGAGATTTCCCATTTGAATTAAAAACTATAATTTTTGACTTATCTACATTAACCTGTAACTTCCAATTTGAACAAAATGTACTTAACACATCTAAACTTGATTGTAACCCATTTTCACTTTCAGACAATAATACAATGTCGTCAGCATATAACAGACAATTAATAGAAAGATCATTGATATGAACAGGATCACATTTATTTGTATTCAAATCTGATACAAGATCATCAATAAAAATATTAAAGAGTGTCGGGCTTAAAATGTCACCCTGTTTGACACCACATTCAGATATAAAAGATTCACTTAATCCCTCTAAAAATTTAATTCTTGTTGAGGTATTTTCATACATAGATATTATTAATTTCAGTATTTTGTCTGGAAATTTCAAATTTAAAAGTTTATAAAATAATCCAAAACGCCAAATAGTGTCAAAGGCCTTGCGCAAGTCAATAAATGCTGCAAATACTTTTTTATTCTTGCGCTTATAGTCATCTACAATAGACTTAAGAGTAAAAATATGATCAGCAGTTCTGCTACCTTCTTTGAAACCAATCTGATTTTCACTCAGTAGTGATTTTTCATTTATGAAGGACAAAATTCTGCCATGGATAACTCTGTTAAATAGTTTTCCCAAGTTTGAGGTTATTGAAATACCTCTATAATTATTGGGATTAGTTTTACAACCTTTTTTATGTAAAAGTACAAGAAAACTTTCATTCCAATTCTTTGGAAAATTCCCACTATTGAAAATGAAATTAAATAATTTCTCCAGGGGTTTAAGGATAAGTGCTCCTCCATTTTTAAGCATCTCATTGGCAATTAAATCATTTGAAGTACTTTTCCCTGGTTTAAGCTTAGTAATGCATTTAGCAATTTCATCTACACTTATACATTTATTGAAGTTATCAGAGTAATTACATGTGCCTGGTGGAAGTTTGTCTATCAAATTCTTTGTTTGATTTAAAATGTTTTCTTGAAAATCATTATGACTGGTTTGACCTTTATTTAAATTTTTGTAAAAATCAAAAAATAATTGATATGGCAAATCATCTGATGAGTTTTTAGTGCTATGAAGCTTATCTAAGTTGTTTAAAAGGTCCCAAAAGGTTTTGGGGTCCTTATCTAAACTGTTATTTATAGTGTTAACTATTTTTTGTTTGTACATGTGAGCTTCATATTTACAAGTTCTTCTATATTTAGATTTGAAGGTATAAAATGATTTTCTGTAGAATCCATTGTCAGGAAATTTATTTAAAAGTTTCTCATAATTTTTCACCGTGTTACGCAGGTCATGACAGGAATTAGAATACCATGGTTTTTTATAAAATTTTCTCTTCTTTTTACCTGGCATTATAAATAAAATAGTGTAATAAAACTATTACAAAATACTAATATTACTTTGATGAACTGCGTGCATGGTCATTTCGTTGATTTATAAATTGTCAGCTGTGCTGAAAATCAAAATGTCGGAAATTCGGTTAAAATACAATGACATTAAATAAGCACAAACATCAGAACCAAAATTGTTAATATGTTAATAAACAAAATGTGCTAGCGACAGTGGAACCACAACATAATATTGATTCGTCACATGTCAGTGAAACAACATAAAACCTCAAAAGAAAACAGAAATAAACAGGAATCGACCTAAGCTAAGGTTTACCTTTTCTTCAGAAGGAATGTTGTGTTATGAGGTCGATGTTACAGAGTAGTTATATAATATACATATAGGCGTGGTTTTGTCTTTTTTATATAACTTGCATGTTAAGAAACTATAACAAAGTTATGCACTCATCTAAAAATATTTAAATATTTGCCGATATTACTTCTAAGTTTAAATTCTATAGCTTTAATAAAAACCTACACAGAAAACAAAAGTTTAAATAATACACCATAGGAGATTGCTTAGGTGCACTGTAAAGGAAACCAGCGTTTTCTTCAATAATGACATCCATCGTCAGAGCCTTTAGTAAGTCATAGTTGGTTGTAGTCAACTTAGTAGTCAAAGCCCCCTAGTTAGTTACAGTCGGTGGTAGAATACTTAAAATGTAAAACCTGTATCTAATAACAATTGATGTTAATCAACTTAGTCAAAGTAATACCGGTATTAAGTCATATTCGGTTGTAGTCAATTTAGAAGTCAAAGTCTGTAGTAAATCCCCAAATGATGGTAGTTTAAGTAGTAGTCAAAGCTAGCAGTTAGCCACAATCGATGTGGGTCAATATAGTCAAATATGTATTAAGTCCAATCGGTGGCAGTAAACTTAATGGTCAGAGTTTGAAGTTATACACAATCGGTGATTTTCAATTTAGTAGTCAAGGCCTTTATTTAGATACAATTGATGGTAGTCAACTTAGTCAAAGTCAATACCTGAAATTGGTCATAATCGGTTGTAGTCAAATTAGTAGACAAAGCCTTTAGATAGTCACAGTCGATGGTAGTCAACTAGTCAATCAAAACCTCTAGCTAGTTAAACCGGTAGAAGTCAATTTAGTTGTCAAAACTTGTAGTTAGTTACAACTGATGGTATTAAACTTAATAGTCAGACCCTGTAGCTAGTCACAATCAGTGGCAGTCACCAAAGTCAAAGTAGATACCTGAAGTTAGTCTTAATCGGTTGTAATCAACTTAGTAGTCAAAGCCTCTGGTAAAGCACAATCGATGGTAGTAAACTAAGTATTCAAAGCCTTACGTTAATCATATTCGGTGGCAGATAACTTAGTAGTCAAAGACTGTAGTAAAGCACCATTGATGGTTGTCAACTTAGTGGTCAAAGCCTGTAATTAATACTATCGGTGGAAATCCACTAAATAGTCAAACCATGCAGTAGTGACAATCGATGGTAGTTAACTTGGTAGTAAAAGCCTTTAGAGGTCACAATCGATGGTAGTCAACATAGTAATCAAAGCCTGTAGCTAGTCACATTCTATAGCAGTCACCTTAGTCAAAGTCGATACCTGTTGTTAGTCATAATCGGTTGTAGTCAACTTAGTAGTCAAAGCCTCTAGTTAGTCACATTTGATGTCAGTAAACTTAGTATTCAAAGTAAGGTATATTCGTTGGCACATAACTTAAAAGTGAAAGCCTGTTGTAAACCACAATTGATGGTAGTCATCTTAATAGTCAAAGCCTGTAATTAGTACTATCGGTCGAATTCCACTAAATAGTCAAAGCATGCAGTAGTCATTATCGATGTGGTTAACCAAGTCAAAATCTGTAGTAAGTCGAGTCGGTGGTAGTCAACTTAATTGTCAGAGTTTAAAGTTAGCCACAATCGGCGATATTCAATTTAGTAATTAAAGCCTGTGGTTTGATACAATCGATGGAAGTCATTCAAGTCAAAGTCAATACCTGAAGTTAGTCATAATCGGTTGTAGTCAACTTAGTAGTCAAAGCCTCTAGTAAGTCACAATCGATGATAGTCAACTTACTAGTCAATGCCTTTAGCTAGTGAACCCGTGGGTAGTCAATATAAAGGTGAAAGCTTGTAGTTAGTTACAATCGGTGGTATTTAACTTAGTAGTTAAAGTCTATAGCTAGTCACCTTAGTCAAATTAGCTACTTGTATTTCGTCACTACTTATTTAGTTTAATCTATGGCCATCACATCAGTGATTCGAGAGTTGTAGTAAGTCATAATCGGTTGTAGTCAACTAAGTAGTCAAAGTCTCTAGTTAGTCACAATCGGTGGTAGTAAACTTAATATTCAAAACTTGTAGCTATTCATATTTTAAGTCTGTAGTAAACCACAAATGATGGTATTCAACTAAGTAGTCAAAGCCTGTAGATAGTCACAATCGATAGTGGTCATTTAATTGTCAAAGCATGAAGTTAGTCACTTTCGGTGATTGTCATTATAGCTATAAAAGCCTGTGGTAAGTCAGTATTGCAAGTGGTCAACTTCGTTTGTAAAACCTCTCGTTTGTCACAGTCATTGGAAGGGAACTTAGTCAACGTCTGTGGTTAGTCACAATCGGTGGTAGTTAACTTATAAGCCAAAGTCTATAGTTAATCAAATCGGTTTTCACCTTAGCCAAAGTCTGTAGGTAGTCATAATCGTTTGTAGTTCACTTCATAGTCATAGTCTGTAGTAAGTCTAAATCGATGGTAGTCAACTTAGTGATAAAGCTTGTTGCTAGTCACAATCGGTGGTAGTCAACTAAGAAGTCGAAACCTGTAGTTTGTCATAATCGATGGTGGTTAACTTAGTAGTCAAAGAATGTTGTTGAATCATTTGGTCAATTAGAAGTCAAGGTTAGCTGAAGTTAGTCATAATTGGTTGTAGTCAACTTAGTAGTCTAAAAAGCTCTAGTTAGTCACAATCGATGATAGTCAACTTAGTAGTTAAAGCTTCTAGCTAGTAAAACAGGTAATAGTCAATTTAGTTGTCAAGCTTGTAGTTAGTTACATTCGGTGGTAATTTAACTTAAAAGTCAAATCCTGTAGCTAGTCACAATCTATGCCATTCACCTAAGTCAAAGTCGATACCTGTAGTTAGTCTTAATCGGTTGTAGACAAAGCCTCTAGTTAGTCACAATCGGTGTAAACTAAGTAAACTAAGTACCAAATGTGACCCCTTCTCGGTTATTTATTCCGTTTTTTGTATGGAGTTGACTTCAAACAGAGCCGTCTGCAGAGAAAGAAGACTAAAAAAGCTGGCTTAAACTTTTTGTTACATGTTACGCTTTAAAGATCATGTCTTTTCATTGAAAATCTCTAAATTCTATCCCATTGACCTTGAAATAACGAAAACCAGAAACAGAAAGGTCTGCTTCATACCTGGACTTGCACCTAGAAAGTTTCAGTAAGCGCGAATTAAGAACACAATTTGTTCGACAAGAGAGTTGACTTTGATTTTCCCATCGTAAACGTTCCGTTTTTGTCTAGTATCATTCCAGTCGCACCTGTTTACGGAGTATATATTTCTCGGTTGATACACTACTCCAGGTCTTGTGCTTCCTATCTTTTTTTGATAAAGGGTTGCAGCTGACAAGAAAGCTAGCCAAGAGTCAGCACTCCGGTCGTCATTATGATTTGGTTGACGGATAGGAAATATCCATTTCACATATGACAATGAATATCTCTCCACTGTTGTGACAATAAATAGTTCATATGCCAATGTCGTGATTAACATCGATTTTGACTTACACCGGCTTTGTCTCCTGGGAAACACCACGGGTTTCACTACTGAAGCAGCAGTTGCGTACCATTCAGGAGCAACTGGATCACCTTGGTTTACATGTTGTTCGTGTTATTCCAGCTTTTGTTTTCAGTGTAGCGTTGTTTGTTCTATGTTTGTCTTTCGTTTCATTTTGTTGGCCACAGTCTTGTCTGTCTTTTGACTTAACGATTTCTGACTTTTCCTTTGGTATCTCAGAATTCCTGTTAGACACTCCATGTAATGTTTTACAGACAAAAAGGATTTTATTTGGGGCCTTATCTGCTGGAAGGACGATATAGTTGCCATGAATGATAGAATAAATTTCCGGCATAATCTAGATCTTTGAAAATAGATTTCGCTTTCTTACTCATTGTTGTTTAAGTTTGCTTTTTCTCATTTGAATAAGAAAACTTACAGCTTCCATCCATTCTAAAAGCGTACAACGTCCTCCTTCTCTCGTTTTGCTTATTTGCGTTCACAGTCATTTACAGTGTCCATCAACAGTAAGTCTTTCAGTTAATTGGCTGTGGTTCACAATATTAAGGTCGTTTAGAAAGGATGTTTTTAGATATTTGCTCTCAACAACCTTCTAATATTCCTTAATGGCGTAGATAGTAGGCCTATATGTATGATAGGGAAAGGTTCGAAAGAACAGGTCTATCAATTAAGTCATTAGAAGTGAGGACCTGCAATTCGCGTATGTAATTGAATATTTTGGGGTCAATAAATGAAGTAAATGTTTAGGAAAAAATTCGAACACATTGAAATATGGTCAATTTTAGCTGTAACTGATTGTGTGATATATTGTTAAGATTGACGGCGTTTAAACCTTTGTTAGCAAAGGAAAATGAAAGAAAGTAACGTCTTTACTTTTCTTTCCATGAAAATCACACGTTTAAACAAACGATGTTGACTTACATCCAGAATTATAAAAACTAGTTTAATGATTAAATACGTGTCAGTTTAGATGTGATGATATTCCAACGGCTTACATATTTTGCCATCGTTACGGAACTTTATCAATGCACGCAAAGTTAACCAAATACTTCTGCTGCTGATAGGAGTCTCCATGCAATTGCTGGAATAAAATTAAATTCAGCATATTTATAATTGTGATAATATCAACAAAAATTATAGTTCAAATATTGCTGTTTGATCACCAAGAGCCACAATATGAGTTTGCTTTCGATGACTGTGAGCATTAATAAGAAAAGTAGCGTCTTTTGCATGGATTATTGTTTAATGAATTTATTGTAATTCATGAACTTTCTATTGGGATTGGGTATTTTTTTTTTTTTTTTGATTTTTTAAACTACTCTTTGGGGAGTATGGGGATCCCACTAACCAAGTTAAAATCCACTACCTGTCTCATGTGCCTGTTTTAAGTCGGGAATTGTGCTTTTTGCTTTATGCACATTTTTTTTAAAAATCAAGTAAGTAGAGTACTATTTTTATTTATACACGTTTTATTTATTTAGGTTGATCAAAACGCTTTTCACAGGGATTTAAACTTGTGCTAAAGACAAATAGATTTGAAATTTTCTTTCTTCTTCTTGTGGATGGGGTGTGCTTTTTCTGATATTAATCCAATATTTTTTTTCCAAATTCATATTAAACAACAAGTACTTACTCAACAAAATGGTCCAAACGGAACTGTGATCAAATTTCTTCTACATTATTTTTTTACTTCCGTAAACTTAATTTTGTCACTCTTGAAATATCTACATTTATTTTTTTTTGTGAAGAAGCGAAAGAAAAAATAAAGAAAAAATAATCATAAAGGGTCGACCGACACGGCAATTTCGAGAACATGAAAAAAGGCATCACTAGGAACAATGGGGACCCCATAAAACGGAAGGGGAAGCAGTTCCTGACTGTTCAAAGTCACACACCTTACAATCCTGAATTGTACTAATCTTTATTTTTCCCCTGGCGTATCTGATGAAGGTTAATCCAGAAAAGCACCTTACGAATACGACGGGTGCAACTCCTTTCCCTTTTGATGTGCCCAACATAGGGTTCACGTTTGATTTTTTCTCTAAAGTGTTAAGTGTGCTTACGTTTTCTTTGATTGGTAATAACGGCCTATGTTTTGTGTGTCTTTTGACATGACCCATTCTGGCTGACCGTTAAAAATCTATGAATTTGTGTCTCACTACCATCATACTTATCTAGTAATTGGTAAAGTATAGATCTCCCAATTCTAGTTTTTTACAATGAACTGGTACTACTAAAGAAGTGAATGCAATAATAATGGGTCAATTTATAATTATATGAGATGATATAAATTAAAAAATAATGCCATATTATTATGGCAATTTTTTTGCCAGAGAGAGATATGCAAAATCTAAAACATGAATTTTGAATCATAAAACATTTAAAGGTAAATAGTCAGGAATCAAAATAATATGTAATAAATTCATGCTATATTGCAAAAAATATCTGAAAATGGTCGGAAACAAAAGTTTTGAGTACAGTGTATAAAACCTTTGTGAGAGAGTACATATTCCAAAGATACAAGACAAATTTGAAACAATCAAAGGCTTGGAATCCACAACCCCTTTACAAAACAGGAGTGGTATCAGGTGCTCTAAATGAGTAAGCTTTCCCTGTCTGGTAGCTATTTTTTCTCCTAAATATCTTTTTCACACTGATTTCAATTGGGTTTCCTTTTAATGCTCATAAAAACTAATTGATTTGTTGGTATATTAAATCTTTAGATGGTAAAATATGTCAGTGAGAAAACGAAACTAACACATATTTTTGCTTATGTCCTCTGTAATAATTATAGATAAAAAATAAGATAAACCATTGGATTAGAAATTTCAGAATAATCTTAATATTTTAATATCAAAGTTAAAAGATTCTTATTATCCGGAGTTCCAGTACACCATATCTCCATTATAATTTAAAAATTTGGCTGTATGTTTTGTATTGATGACAACGCCACAAGCATTGCATTTAGCCTTAAAGACTTAAACATTTTCCCTGTGGCCAATCATTCAAATGTGGCATGTTTAATCTTACGTTTTGACAACATATGCTGGTGGCTTATATGTAAAGGGAATGGAAAACAACAACTTTTGCGGTGAAAATATGTTGTAAACCCTACTAAATGGTTTAAACTGTTTGGTTATCACCTGGTAAATTAGTTTGACTTAACATCATTGATGATAAAAATCATTAAAAGTGTTACGAATAGCATATCAACATTCACTATTTTTATTCGACAATGGTTAACATGTATTTTTAAACCACTGATGGCTCCAGCAGCTGGACCAGATGTTCTATGGGGTATCAATCTACTGAGTTATCAGAATTGGTTGGCTTTAATTTTATATTATTTTACTTAATTTTGTTGGAAAAATTTAAATTTTAAACCCCTAAAAATAAGGAGTAGGCACCATTCCTTGTATTGGAGATGATTGATGACTTTCCGTTCTATCAAGCTCAGTTTGTTTGGTGTTATGAGTACTCTAGTTTTTATTCCGGTTTTCTCTATCTATGTTACTTTATTGATAAGAGTTTGCTTCATGAAATATATAAACGTTTATTCAATTTCACTAAATTAATTCAACATTGATAAACTTTAATTTCAAAGCAACATTTTTTTTAATGCCTTCTTTAATGTAGGCTTACAAAAGTTTTTTAAAACAAAACTACTTGATGTTTTGCAAATTAAATACAATAACGTCAAGAATACCGTTCGGTGAAACCCAATTAGAATTGTCTACGTCAAAATTCAAAAACCGCCGTAAAGTATTATAAACCCCATCAAGAACTCTCCGTTGAAAAAGTCACTTATATTGTAATGCGATTTAATAAGTCATCTTTTATTGGTCGTCAATATATCCAGTAAAAACAGCATGATCCTTAGGATAGCATTGTTTGCTTTGAGCAATAGCCGATTAGCAGTACATTTATTCGAAGGTCCAAACATCGTCGGAAAAATGTTTAAAATTTCACAAATTGAAAGTCATCTGATATTTTTGAAGTCATCGAATTCAATCTTAAGAATAGTATGTAAAATAGGCGACATTATTCACGAGTATAGTGCAATTCTTATTACAGTTTATTCCTTTATTTTTATGAATTACAGTTTATGACAAAAAATGAAAACTCCAGATTAGAAGATACTTAGATATATGGATTGTGTCTTAGTGTTAAACTTCCCACAATTTCATGAATTAACAAAATAAAATTATCCAAAACAACTTACTTTGAATAAATCAAACAAAATTAATGTTGCTACTTCTCTCTTAGATTTGGATTTTTAACTTGCTTAACTACCAAATTTTATGATAAAATTGACGATTTTGTCTTTTAAACATGCCCATAGTGAAATTGCTTTTCTTGACTGCTGTTCACTTTAGATTCTTGAGTGGTATCGGTTAACGACGCATAAAGAATATAAGGATTCGTTCTGTTAAAGACGATTACATCATACGGGGTCACACCAAATCACAGGAAACTAAGGATTTTTTTAATTATTGCTTTGTTGTTATAATTGAAAAAAAAAAACGATAAAGATAAATTTTATTAATAAATAAATATTCACTCCTGTAAAATTTATACGTACAAACAGCAGGTGCGTAAGGTTTGTAGGTTTGATACATCTCTCTGACTGTATCCATAAAACCATGTCGGTGATAGTGGGGGTTTTGTGGTATAAACATACCATTTACCATAAATTCTGGTGGATCAGGGTATAACGATTGTGCTCCAATAAATAAGACGGCAATAACCAATAGTCTTGAATGAAGTGGCATCATAATGTCTAAAATAAAAACACTGTCAGATATCCAGGTTATAAATATAAAAATAATTCGATTATACCAAAGAGGCAGACAAAAATCAGAAGACAGAGTGTCAATGACCAACAACAATGAAATGAAAGACAATGCACAACACTACATTGAAAGCTTAATCTTGAGCAACTAGGGTAAGATCACGATTGTTTTCTACAAGATCATTTTAGAATATTTCAACCTTCAGAATTTTCTATGTAATCACTATCATATTTATAAATAGGGAATGTATAAACAAAGATCACAAACGGTCAAACTTTTCTCACAGCATGACAACAAGTGAAAGTTTGCAAGATAATTCCAAAGTTGTTCTTGAATTATTAAATTTACTTATAAAATTCTAAGAACTAATATCGTACCTAAAATCAGGTTTCCTTGGATTTAAATGAACCTGAGTAAACAATAAAAGGTTTCACCTCAAGCACCGTGGAAATGTTGTTTTTGCCTTTCCTGGGCACTTGGTTTTATCTTTACGTCATAAAAGAGTTTGTCGAGTTTGAACTTACGTTGATTTTTGCACAATACCTTGTTTCTGCTGGCAAGTAATGATAGTTTTACACTAAATCCAACCGGACGTGTTTTGATTGATTTCTTAGCTCAAAAGAATCAAATTTGTTATCAGTTGTGTTTGGAACAGTTCTCAAAAACAATGAGAATATGTTTGAAGTCGCTTATTTTATTGTACTTATCTCCGTACTATGCATTGACTTCTAAGTTAAATCTCAACCCTAAATCGAACCCACGACCTTCGGCAATGGAAGCGAGCACGCTATCTATTATATCACCAAAGCGGTCTAGTCCAATTTGTTGTTCAATCTCACTCTAAGTCATTTCATTTCAACAATTAGATAAAATTGCACTGTTTCTAGTGTTGATCTGTTCAAAACATACTTTGATTATCTTTTAACTCTAATCCGTACAGTGGTTGAAGTTCGAGCAAGATGCCACTAATGAAATTGAACTTATAGTTTCGCTAAACATTTCAGCATTTGCAATCTTATGATCAACCTAAACATATTTTAAAATTTATCGATCTTGGTACAAACAAATGCTTACCAATTTTACGTAATCTGTGAGGTTAACGTATTCGAACACTTTATAACGAACTTCAGTTTATCTTTAATGTTAAACAATTGCCCATTAGTTCTTAATAACCACTCCTAAATTATTCTGGAGAATCGATAGCTTGGCATTTAACTCTTGTATGGAACCCCAATACTAGCAAGTACAGCGCGGACTGGTTACCTGATTTTATAGGGGAGTTTTATTTCAGCGCCGAAATGGACAGCCAAACATGAATCTGTGTTTCAGCAGTATTTTGATGATAATTCAGAATAGTCAATATAAGACATTGACTTTTATTGGAAATATACGCTTCAGCTCGGGAAAGAACTTCAAATATGTATTGGTATTGTCGCTGAGAAAAGTCTTGTCAAGGTAACTAGTCAAACGCACCGCAAAAGGTGATATAGCGTGTATTGGTTTATTTTGTGGACTTTCTGTTAATAATTTTGTAAATTTGAAGTTCTCTTATGCATTTCAGGGGTTTGACGATTATTTGAAAAATTGTTGCGCATTTTTGGAGCTCTTTTGAGCTGACCAAGAAACATTATGTAGGTTCTCCTGGTCTTTGATATACCGGAAGTTTGTATTCTATTCATTCTTTAAAAGTGTGCAGACATTTTATTGTTATAATTTTAGCATGGACACAAGAACGGAATAATATAGAAATTTGCAAGAAGAATAAAAGCGCTTTTGTATGAATTAAGCCGAAAATAACAAAAGCAAACCACAAATAGCAAAATCTGTCTAAAATTCTTTTTATTTTATAAAAATGTGTTTCAAGAAAAGTAAAAGCCAGATTTATTATATTTAAATGAAATTCGGCTGAGATATTGTAGATTTTAATTCCATTTGAGGAAAAGTTTCGTTAAAACTTTGAAGTACAATGTCCTTAATAATAACGCTCGACAACACTAGGTATCGACTTGAAGAAATACTGCAACAGTTGTGAAAAGACTTCGAAGTTACTAAACGGTTGACAGAAATCGTTAAATCAGAAGACAGACAAGACAGTGGCCAACAAAACCAAACAACAGAAAAACATAATACCCACAAGACTACAGTGAAAACTAAAGTTGGAGTAAAACGAACTTTGTATCTTTTGTTTCATTTTTCATTTTTGTGTTTACAATTTTGAATGAGTGTATTTGTATGATTTGTATTTGTCTAATTTAACTTTTTGCTGCGTTTCAATATTGGCTTATTAACAATCCGATTACCCTACGTCTTAATACACCTGCCTATGTTCTTTGTTGGTCAATACAATTATTAATCATTTATCATCTTTCAAATTGATTGTAGAAAACTGACATGTGGTATGATTGTCTTAGAAACGGTCTTCTAAACGTTAAATTACAAGCATCATCTGTCTTCCTAAGTTCATTAATAATGAACAAAAACCTACAAGTGTAAAAGGCCTAAACATTAAAATGTGATAATATTAAAATTTACAATTAAACAGCCAATTAATTATACAACATAATTTTTCGACGTCCTTAAAACGATTTGTTTGATACTTAAAGTGTTTGAAATCATACTGACCTGTTACCTTTGATATTCCTGTATAAATATGATCGATCATATAAAGGTCGTCCTCATAGTTGACATATAACATGGTTCAAGATTGTGAATTTACGGATAATAAAATCCTACCCGGATGTCTTTTCATCGAGAAATAAAAAATGAATATGCGAAGTTTGATAAAATTTTAAAGCATTGAAAATACGGAGAGGCCTCGAAAAGTTTGTACTTAGTAGTTTCACGTCGAAGTTGGCTTCCAATTTCGATTTGTTTCGTTTGCCATGTTTAGAACTTTGACTTCCAATGTTTCGGTACTAATGCCACTGATGATTTGTTACGACTTCAAATGTACAAATGTCATACGAAAATTGTTCATATTTTTTCTTCATTGGTAATTTTGTATTATATAGTGGGTTTTTATAGGAAGAACAATTACAGATTAACATATATTTATGCTATTCATGATGTATGTAAGAGTTTTCTCTACAAAAAATGAGAATTAAGTTTTTATTTATGAACGATGTTCTTAATTAATATATTAATATCGATTTATTTTGTCTTTATTGAAAATTACATTAAAGCAACTTAACAGGTCACAAAAATTAATCATTTTAGCGTAACAACTATCTCATAATATTTTCATTTTATTGGATTTTTTTTCTACAAAAATGCAAATCATGGATTAAAATTTGTCATCTATGTTCATTGCAAGATACTGCCTAAGGGTTTGTACATTAATGTTACACATTAATTGGAATTGACCTTTAGTTCAAAGCAGGGTCATGTGTGTCTTTTTTAATGTTTCAAGTGATATCTTTAGAAAAAATACTTAACTACCAATATTGAATAAATTAGACAATTTTTGTATGCTATATGTACATTTCAAGGAGTAACCTCTCATCAGCAGCATTAGAATTAACACGTAGAAAGTCAACGACCTAAACATAGCAGTCGAAGCACTCAAGTCCACAAAAATCGAAATGGGAAGCCAAATCCGACGTTAGAGACAGCTACAATTTGCACTATTTTTCGAAGCCTTGCCGAATTACAGTGTTTTCGAGTTTTAACAATTCAGCAAATTTCTGTAAAACATTGTTTGATATATTTTATGTCAGACAGGTCTGATAACTTGGCTGTTGAATACCGTCAGGGACTACCGGTCCACCAGTAGAGGCATCGACCAAGTGGATTCATAATACAAAATTTCCAATGTTGAATAAATAAGGAGAATTTTCGTAAAATTCATATTATACAGTACTTTTAGTTAGCGCATTACATATAAATTGAAACCAATTCTTTCAAATTTTATGTTGGACTATTAAGATAGAGAAAAAATATTTCCTTTACAGTTTTAGTGTAAAACTTTTCTTCTTACTAAAAAAACACCACAATTATCATAATGAAAGTGGCATAGTTGGTAAATCAGTATTATGAATGTTTGTCATTGTACATTTGTTAGATGATGATAAAGCAATCATAATATTTTTATTCTATCTGAGTTCGTTATATCTGTATATGTGTTTTTTTGGTATATTCCTTGAAAAGGAAAATTTATAAACGTCAATATATGTAGTCAACAGATGAAAACGGAAACATTTAAAATTAAACTTAAAGTAGCGATAAAGCCGTAAAGTGACCACAAAAATATATAAAAAATCCATTTGTAGTAAGATTTTTACGAATATAGAAGCTGTAGTTTTACCAGGTCATTAACGAATTGTTTACGATTCCTTATAAATTGTATCCCACATTCAAGACAGCGTTCGTCAGAATGTAATATTCCAATATAACATACTTCATAAACCTACGAATGTTTTCACGATATTTATTATATGATTCTATATAAAAGCACTTTAATTATTGAAATGAAGTTTTCCTACGCGTGTTAATTTATTTGAATTGTTTTAACGTGAGGGAATGTTATGAATTGTGTGATTTTGACCCGTCTTATTTATTTCATTTAAAACTTCTAAACAGAAGGCTTGCCTCATAATTCATCGGGATTTTGTCTCTCTTGATCTTTAGACCACCTTTTGTCTTTCAGCTGTTTAATTGAAATAAAAACCTACCTTCATCCTTTAACGTGTATATATTACACACAAAATCGAACCTTAATAACGGTTGATTTTTTGTAACCTGTAGATGTGATTTTTTATACTCTGGTATTTTATATAAACAAACAGACTACTTTTTAAATATTTTGACAAAATATATTATTGTGAGAAGGAAAATATATTTTTGCACTACGCAATTAATTATATTAACATGTTCAATATAAAAATAGGAGATGTGGCATGATTATCCATGAGACAGCCATGTAAAACATAAGTCCTGTCCACCATGTTAATTTACTTGTAGGCAAATTAAATATCAATGTTGCAGTTGTTATCTATTAAAAAATACAGCATTAAAAGAAAAGGGGGTTTTAAAAGTAACATAAGAGTTAATTATAATTACTTTTGAACAAAATAATGTTAGCTGGCTTGAATACAATATCTACAGAGAAACAAAATTACAGATATAACAGTCATGTTTAAACAATAAAATTAAGTGTACATGAACTCGAAATAATGGTATTTTCTGATTTAAGTAGAATTCAAAGACACTGCCCAATTTCCTGGTAAAATATACAAACATGGCTTGTTTGTTTTTGTATTTGCCCTTTAGCTATGGAAAATTAGTTCAAGCTATATGATTGAAACATTTAACATAATATTAACTAACAAAATTTAATTACATACATCTGTATATCGAAATCGAAGGAACTGGTCTTTCGACAGAGGAAGAAGACCACGAAAATTCCCCCAAAACATGGAAATATGACATATGTGAATTTAAATCGAAGTGAAAAACATCCTATGTAACATCCAAATTTTACGGAAACATGGTAAAGAAAGCTCGGAACTTTAAACTAAATCGATATGGTCTTAAATTCATTTTTAAAAAATCGTCCGTAAAGGAATTAAATTAATATTATTTAATCTCTAGATAATATGTTTTCGTACATATAGACTTCCTTATTATTAGCTTAAAACGGAATTTTTGGTATCTTCGAATTCCTTTTAAACAGTTCATATTTGTTATAAAATATTTTACTTCCTGTCTATATATTTTTATATTGACATTAGTACAACCCATGTTTTTTCTTTGACTTGTAATGATATTCAATCGCTCAATCCAACTGGAGGTGTTTTATTGACACCGTAATAAAGGAACTTTATCGGTTGCTTTTGCGTTTTGAACTAGCAAACAGCAAATGCGAATACTCTTTCGTGGTCGATGCTTTTGTTGTATCATGTATAACTTTTAATTGTTTTATTTGTTGGTTTTCAGTGTCGATCTTAAGTGTTCAATCCATTTTCTTTAATTTCTAAAGTATGTTTTCGTGACTGTTTTGTCACAGGTTCAAGGGAGGGTGAGCGATCAAACTGTTTTAATCCCGCAACACACTTCATATGCCTGTCACAAGCCAGGAGCCTGTAGTCCAGTTGATGTCATTTAATTAGTCATTTTTTTGTTGTTTGTTCAGCATTTTTCAATAGATTAGACCGATTTTCGTGTTGTATTAATAGTTTCACATTTTGTATTTTGGTGGCCTTTTACAGCTTCCGTTATAGTATGGACTACAGTTCATTTTTAAAGGGCGTTATGGGACATTTAGAAGTTTAATTTCATTTGGTGGATGGCTGTCACATGGACAATAATGCCACATCTCCTAATTTAATAAGTCATCAAAGGATCCACAACTATAGTGGTTTGCAGGTGTGTATTAGTCAAATTCATGTTATTAGATATTTCATGCAAATAATTTAATTTTGCATGAAAAAATGTTGAACAATTCTACACCACATGCAAAAAAATCGTGCAAATCTGACATGAAAAGTCATGAATATCATGCGAATTTTTTCGCACGAATTACATGTGCTGCTCGATTTGCCATTAAATCGTGCGAAAATATTCCCACAAAATTCATATCAATTACAGGCGAATTTCATGCGTGGACCATTTTGCTTTGAATCATTCAAACAAGTTATGGCTTGGATCAGGACTAAATCAGGAAATTTAAAAGTATCTCCACCAAAAACATCCCAGCGAACTCCAAATAAGAGACCATTGACTAAAAAAATCTGCTTCGTACTTAGATTTGTTACTGTTACTAAACCAATAGGGTAATCCTGTTTCTAAAATTTGGGACAAAAAGAACCATGTCAACTTTCCTATTGTTAACTTTCCATATTTATGTGGCAATATTCCTGATTCCCCTGCCTACGGGGTTTATGTGTCACAGTTTATTTGATACCCTCTATCGTGCCAGTTCCAAGTATCAATATCTTCTAAATAGAGCATTGTTGTGTTCGTAAATAACAAGGATATATACAATCAAGTTTGAAATCGTTCCTCCTAAGATTTTGTGGTCGCCATCATAAATTAGTTGATCCATGCGATATCAGTGTACCTTAGCTAGTTGTGTGTATATTACCAGTAAATCAACAATAAGTTGACATGTTCTCCAATTGACCTCAAACCGGTTTAAGAATTCCATGATTGGTGTCGTTTGCGAGGCAGGAAATGCTTAATCATCGTGAGCACCTTTCCCTGTCGTCAGATTTGTCTTCCCATTACGATTTGTTTACTTTGAGTGCTTCGTTTGCTATGTTTGGATCTTGGACTTCCTGCGTTTTGTTTCATTGCTACACTAATGAGAAAGTATTCCTTGAAAAGTACGAAAAGCACACCATACTTTTTCATATTTATTCAGCATTCAATTGGTAATTTTGTATTTTAAAGAAATGAAGAAAGGGGCGTAATCAGTTCTCATTAGAATAAAAAGTGTGCATATCCACCAATCGTTACAAAATGTATCCCATATTGAAATGTGATAGGGACAAACATACATCTTTGTTTTCGAGTATGGCTTTTGTACATGGAAGAAAATTCTAAAGATAAAAGTTTACCAGATTGAATTTAGAAATATAATTGGTTTTATTTGTAAAAACTTAATCTGCTGAAAATTGCACATATCCCATACCGAAATCATTTTTATTTAACATGGGAAAACTTGTATATTAAAAGTAATTACAGTTTTGCTAAATAGTGTTTGTTGAACATTGAAAGAACAACAGCTATGGAGAATATTGAACGCAACACCAGCTTTGCTCAATATAATTAATTGGAATAAAGCGACTAACTCTATCAGTTCATGTTGGTCAGATAAGACGGAACTTCGGCATAATATTTATCAGAATATAATCATATATTATCAACAAGGTATCACTATAAATATCTGTCGGGAACAGGAAAATCAAAAGTTGTATGCCTAATCGGGTACAATATGACATGCATAATGCACCATTCCTATAATAAAATACCCCTTAGTTATTATTGTCTGCTTTCAACGTATTCGTTGGATTTTTTTGTATTATTTTTCTGTTATAGGCGAACACGAAGTCTTAAAATGGAACACATTTTCCTTTGAAAATTCCGCAAAAATAGTGTAATAATTGATGTATTTAAGAGTCAATACTCCTTTTTTTCTATTCATAAAATAATATGAATGCACTATTAAAATGACTTACCTGATATGTATTAAATGTAAAAATACAAAATTACCAATGTTAATCGTCCAAAATATTGAATTAGTTAAGTGGGATGATACCAAGCTTCATTTAAAATCGAAAAACGAAATAATGAAAACAGTGCTCGGAACATTAAAATTTAAATTTTTGGTAATATATTCTATGGATAACAAACTAGAGAAACGAACTTTCCTTTTAATTCTTAGACACAAGGGCCTTTAATTGGCACGGCAGTTTTTTTTTTTTTTTTTTGGAAAAGTGTCCGATGAAAGTAAAATCACAGTCACACTATGCTTGAGTAATTGATTTATCAGAGTGAACAAGTCATTGAATTGCAGCACTAAAACGTTGAATAAATAAAAATACTTGAAGAGTTCATTTGAAATAGCAGTAATGGATACGGAATTTTTAATTAAACAGTTATATTAAGTTTATCTAGTATGTAAGGCAAAAAAACATAGTGATTACCACTTAAATTATGTAGGTATGTTCTAAATTTAAATAAAAACACATAATAAACCACTTATTTATTTATTATTAAACCAGATGTATAACATTTGAATTGGTAAAATATTCATGAACAATACAGTAAATGTTTATAAAAACGTTAGTAGTTATCACAACTAAAAGATATGCTGATTATTCATCTTAATGTTAAGTATACGTTTGTTTAAGTTGTTAAATATTGTAACAAAAATATTGAGATGGTTAAGTACCTGGTGATATGACCACAATAAGTATACTGCCATGCCCCGGTATCTTGAGATATTTATAATTATAGTAATTACAATTATCTTCAAGTTTCTTTTAAATTTGTCTTGGTTCTTTGCACGTTTGATCCTGGACTTATTAATGACGGGTTTGTCCCTGCTTATGGATATTTTGTTCTCGAGGACACAATCTGCCGGGTAGCTATTATTAGCATGAAATTACGTAAACCTCGAACAACAAACTGAGTCAGACGTCGCTCAGTATAAAAAGGCCTGAAGTTGACATTACTCTTAATATGGTGGGGTAATGAAAGTTATGTGTTCCCAAAATCATCCAAAAGGTTGTCATGAATCAATAATATATACAAATCAACGGTTCTACTATAAAAACTTGATAACTTTATCCAGATCTGAACATGCTCTGTACAAATTTCTGATATTTTAGATTTAAATGCATAACAAACATTTGCAATTCTTATATTCGACACTGGTTTACTAGTTACCTTTCGTCTAAAACGTGTAACATGTAAAAATTACAAATCTCGTAACCGGGAAGATTTTAACTGCATATTCTCGAATCTGATTTTGTAGTTCAGAATGCACGCTTTGTGGGTTGGTTTACGCTGGACAAATCGAAGGATATTTAAGAATAGAATGTGTGATCATCGACTTGAACGATAATAATCGTAACGCTTAGGAACATTCCAATCAACCCAATCACTTCGTCCTCTCAATGAAGGTCCGTATAATTGAAAAGATTTACCACCCATCAAATCAATCAAAGCTACGCGAACCCCTCAGAGGAGAATTATATAATAAGGAATTAATTCCTTGTCGATGCAACGATCAAATAGATAGTGTAGGTAACTAATTAAGTCCCAGCTATAGTTCTTTGAACGAAATGGAGTGGTTTTATATTGTCCAAAAACGTAAACGCAACTATGGTTATTGCAAATACACACGTCAGGACGTTGACTCTTCAATCGATTATCTTCTACACTGTCTATGAAAACCACTTCATCATATTTTTACTAGTTTCTAATCTTCACGACTTTCCAATCTGAAAACTCTTTTTGAGAAATGCTCCAATACCTCTGTATCTAATCCAAAGTCATCTCTGTATAAATACATTATTATGGAAATTGTACTGCACAGATTATTCATGGCAGTTTGTACATCTAAAGAGGATGACATCATTTGTCATTTCTTTAAGGTTGAATTGCTAACAAGGGTTTGTATGCCATTAACGTTTGCAATATTCTCCATAAAAAACCGTTCAATAAATAATACCACATTATTTTCCTAAAAAATCCACTCTTAGACTATTAATTTGTTTTACATTCACTAAGTCTGTTGCATCCAGAAATTTCAAGTACAAGATTACATTACACTAAATCTAAAAAAAGCATAGTGCCATAGTCAAAAGCTAGAAATAAATGAATAGCAAGGCCCGACTTTAACTTTCAATAAACTGCGGTTAACAAATAACTCCAAATTTATTGAAATTGGTGACATAATTTGTTTTCTACGAAAATCCAAAGGCAGGCTAATATTTAGTTAAATTTGACCTTTTGAAAAAGTTGAACGGCCGGTCAATCAAAAAATTGTTTAATTGACATTAAACCTTCCGTGCCGTTTTGTTGTGCCTGGATCATGGCACTTTCAGAAAAAATAGGTGTCACTGAAAGTGAACTTCAGGTAAACATTTTATTAGAAAAAATGTTATAATGGCCGCTTATGCAGTTTGATGTTCTCTAGTTTAGAATACAAGAGTTGTTAAAAACAGTCTTATTGCATTAGTTTTATGATGTGAAATAAAGAAATGCGTAGGAAAGACAAAAACATAGAAATTAGTGACATAATTTGTTTTCTACGTAAATCCACAGGCCACAGGCAGGCTTATATTTTGTAAAACTTGACATTTTGAACATGCTTGAACTGACGGGCAAGTAGGTCAATCAACTTAAACTTTCTTCAATGCCCTTAAAGTTATCCTGTCGTTTTCAGGTTTTATTGTGCCTTCGTCATGGTACTTTCAGCGAAAATTGGTGTCACTGAAAGTGAAATTCAGCCAAAAAAATTTATAATCAAAAATGTAAGAATAGCCGCTATGGGGTTTGACAGTCGCTATCAAATATCCCTAAATACCGTGTTTAAAAAATCCATGGAATGGTAAACAGAACTTCAAGCTATTGATGGACAAAGCAGAGAACTATGCGACAATTGGCGAAGCGTGACAATGAGAGGGCTGACACCCCTCCCCCCCCAGAATGTGTCAAGATTATAAGATCATTTATTCAGATTCGGATAATAAAATACAAAGGCAGATTAGGATTCAAAGGAATTCGAAGATACCAAAGGGGCAGACGGAAATCATTAAGTCGGAAGACAGACAAGACCATAACAAAAAATGAAACGAAAGACAAATATAGAACACAAAAACTACACTGAAAACTAAAGCTGGAGTAACACGAACCCTACAAAAACCAGGGTGTGATCAGGTGCTCCGGAAGGTAAGCAACTCCTGCTCCACTAGTGGCACCGGTCGTGTGACTCAGTAGACAAAACCGGTGTATAGTCACAATCGATGTTAGTAACAACCTGTATATGTACGAATTTGTATTCACTACAGTGGAAAGATATTCATTGTCAATTGCGAAATGGATATTTCGTACTGCTCAACCAAATCATGATGACAACCGAAGAACTTCCGGAGTGATAACTCTAATCTTTCCCTAAGAAACATTTGGCACAGTAGCTTTCTTGTCAACTTCAACTCTCTATCATTAAAATCCTGATAGGAAGCACCAACCATGGAGAAGCGTATTAACTGAGAAATATACACTTCGTATACAGGTGCGGCTGGTAAGATGCTAGACATGAACGGAAAGTTTACAATCGGAAGATCAAAGTCATCTCTCTTGTCACAAAGTTTTACCCTTAACCCGCCCTTATTTCAATTTTCTAGGTGTAAGTCTAGGTAAGAAGAGTTCTTTTTTTCTGTAGTATCTTTGATTTCAAGTTCAATAAATTAGATGTGGTCAACAAAGTTACCAAATCTAGATTTAATCAGTGTAAGGACATCATCTATATGACGGAACGTGAACATGGTGAAACCAAAAGAACAACTTTTTTCTCTTTTCTCTGTAGAAGACTCTGTATGAAGTCAACCTCATAAGAATAAAGGAATAAATCGGCGAGAAGGGGTGAGAAGTTGGTCCCCATTGGAATACTGACGGTCTATTGAAACACACGTCGGCCAAACATTACAAAAATATTGTCAATCAAGAAATCTAGCATTCCAAAATTATCATCTTCAGAGTCCTTTTGTTAGAATCAGAATGGTTAATAACAATATAATGTTGTCCCTCCCTAGAACCAAATAATTGTATCTGTGTTTTCTATCTTTTTTAACAAAACCGAGGTGATCTAAGCTCTTAATTTTTCTTCGCGTTTTGAATGTGGAATAGTAGAATACAGGGCGGAAAATCAAATGTTTTGATGCTATTGCAAGAGAAATGGATAACTTGATTTGAGGCATTCTAACAGATCTTTGGAATGTTTTAGTATCCACATTAGAATTCATGCCACTTTTAGAATGGCTTGTTTCACAACAACTCTGGAGCCCGTTTTTTAACTGCTGATAAAATAACTGTTAGCAAACTGGAAAGACGTTTTCTCGAGCAATTAGCAGACCCTGCAATGTAACGTTGTTTCTAAGGACACTTGTTAAGCTTTGAAATCCAGTAAAGTGAAGGAAGATCGAATTCTCCTTTTTATATGAAATTCCAAAATCGACCGATGATTGTCAAGGATTTCTTCTATGGTAAGTGTCGTTGGGGTATATGTTGGGTTGCCAAGTGAACAGTCAATACTTAATTCCTTTATCAAGCAGTCTATGTAGTATGATTTACAAACAAAAACAAATGTTGTTAGGACTTTAACGGTGGGGACGACAACATATTTGTCATGTAGTTCGGAGAGATGTTTGCCAACACTCGGATCTTTGAAGACCGATTTCGCGTGTATTCATAGATCTTTATAACTTGTGAATTCGTATTTGTATCAAACGACCTCACAGCCTTTACTCGTCCGGAAAGGGTATCTAATTTCTCACCTTCGCGCGTTGCCTACTGTCTAGCATAATCCTCGAAAGAATGGATTTTGAAATTGAACTTCCAGTTTATGGATTGAGACTTACGCGTCATTTGTTGTTGTTCCAGCCCATAAAGCCACAAACACCATTGTATTTAAAAAAAACACTACTTTGATTGCTTTATTATGTTGATAAAAGAGCCTGGCATCAATGACACATCTGGTAATTTAACATACACTTTCTAAAAAGAGATATCCTTATTGACCACAGATCGTGTCTGATTGCGTTTGGCATTGACGAGTCGGATCTGGATACCAAACTACACAAGTAGGTAGTACACCAAGCCCCTTTCTGAATTATTCTGTTAACAGTCGAATTGACTTTCACCTGGATTAGATTTTAAAGATTCGACGACGGGTGTTGCGCGCAAGACAAGGGATGCTTATCCTTCTTGAGCACCTGATCCCACTCCTCTTTTGTAAAGGAGTTCGTGGAATCCAAGCCTTTGTACTTTTGTTTTCGTTTTTTCTTAAGTTTTCTTGTTTCTTTTAACTATGCGCTTTTGATCTCTCACATGGATACAAAATACTTAAAAGACCTGCTTCAAAACCTCAAATCCGATTAATTTTAATTTTTTAAGTATTCAAACGACATAAATTCCACCCTTTATACCGCGATTTCACTTTCACAACTTAAAGAGCATCTGAAGAAATACATCAGAGTTTCGCTTAACAAAATGGAAATCCAAATTATAAATATTTGTTTTAATTTTGTAAGATGGATTACCTTGCAAGAGAACACAATGCATATATAGTTTTTTATAGTTTGGATTGTCGTTTTGTCACACTGCTTTCCCGGGTTAACGGGAGGTTCGAGTACTCACAAACATGTTAAACCCCACCACATACTTAATGTTCCTGTCCCAAGAAAGAAATCTATAATCCAGTTGATGTTGTTTTATGTTTAAGCGTTTCTGTTTGCACTGTTTGCTTATTTCGCCTATCGCTGTTATATTTGAATATCATCACATTTTAGTTTTGGGATGTATTACAGTTGTTATTGAAGGCTTTATGGCAAACTGTACAAATGTGAGCTTTAAACGTTTTGAATCGCTGTTAAAAGGACTATCGTACTACATCACCTTTTCTATCCTGCTTGTCTTAAAAAATAAATTGATGCTGATATTCTTACAATGCAAGGTCATTTCGACCTCTTTAAAGTTCCTTTTGTCTTGTCATTCGGTTTTCTTTTGTTTCTTCCTGTCAGCACGAGTTTGAAACCCACCAAAACTGCACAGTAAAAGTACCAATCATTATTCAACATTGGTAAACATATTTTAACATAAGACAGTATTAGAACAACTGTGTCTATTTAGCAGTTGGTATTCAAGAGGTTCACGATGGTATTCACAAGCTCAGTTGTCAAACTTGGCTTACTGGAAATTTATAAACTTTTTTTCTATTTATTTGCGACATCTTTATAAGGCCTTAATGCCTGTTAAATCGGAAGTGCTTCATTCATTGCAATGCTCACGGTATAAAAATGAAAGGATATGGGCTAAATGTCAGAGAGACTGCACTCCAATCACGAGAAAAATAGAGGGAAATCTAGAGGTCTCCACAAGTTTCGCAAAAAGGATGGAATACAACTCCTTGTTTAAAGCTCTAAATCGCCAAAATAAAATAATATGGTAGAACTCTTTTCCGTTGAATTTTGCATCCGATTTGGTTTTATCTGATATCAGCTTTCCAACGTTTTGGTCCTAATGCTTCTGAGGAAAAGTTATTCTTTGAAATATCCAATCAGCTAATACATAAACATTTCATTACATAAGAATTTTCACTGGATTTTGCTACAATGACGGGTGCCACTAGTGGAGCAGGAGTTGCTTACCCTTCCGGAGCACCTGAACTCACCCTGGTTTTTGTAGGGTT
>JAULBM010300161.1:0-14883 GCA_032357055.1 Geukensia granosissima
AGTATTTATACATCCCGCTCGAACCAACGGACGCCCCTTTAGCAGGGGTTCTACCTGCAGGCGGAGAAACCGAACGGTGTGAAAAAACCCACCATGCTGTAGCTATTTTTCAGACCATATCTAATATGATAACACAATAACAGCCGTTTCTTAGCCAAGGCTTGTAAATTCGAGAATATCTACTTTTTATATCTATAAGTTATCAACTAAAGAACGATATCTCTTGCAAATGGTCGGTTTCGTGTTCGTTCTTTGTAATTTATCTCTAAAGTACAAGGCTCAAATGCAAACAAAGGAGGAAGAGTCACTTACTTAAAACAAGTTTGGTGGCTTTATATGGATGATTAACCTCCTGCACGATTTTTATATGGACTGGTACTTTAACTTTTTATTTTCTAAAATTGCGGTCATTTCGTTTATACAACAAATCTAACAAAAACATTGGTGGTCAACCTCTTAAACGATAATTAATAGCACAAGTAGCATAGTTAACTTAAAGTATCACAGTATTATCTTAAGCTGAGCAGGAGGCAAATTTTATGAAGCATAAGTCATGCACATTCATGGAGGCCTCTGAATAATGTATATTCATGACAAGGGTTAATTTCTGTTTTAATATTTACATAATTTGATGTTTAATTATATTATCCTAAATTAAAGCATTTAATAGTACAAAAAGGCAATGAAACATATATGTCACACCTATAATAGTATGAAACTGTCCACTCGCAATAATTGTGGCCGTAAGGCCCGCAATCTGACAAAATACATGCAAGTTGTGATTTTAGTTTTTTATTTAATTAATTAATTAATTATTTTATTTAAATTGTAGTAAAATGAAGCCTTGATATCAAAATGAAAATGTGAGTTCTAGAAATGTCAGCCAAACAAATCTAAACATAAACCACAAAAAATCCGGCCATACGACCATAAATGCAGAGAGTCTATAACAATTAATGATAAACGATACCAGAAAAATTGATTCTTGAAAACATGTAAAATATTTTATTTATTATTTATTATGCTGTTAATATTATTCACGTTTCAGTCAATTTTGTTATCATATGCGTGGAAATTAATTGAAAAAGATTATCATGAAAATAGCGTGTTCCAATTTGTATAACTGTCATTTTTGTTAAATATTGTTGTTTTTTTCATTTTGCCTCTTGTGAGTCAATCAAGAATTATAGATCAATGGTAACCATTATTTCCAATCCCAATGGATAAGACAGACTTTGACTTTTTGATTTATTCAAGCGTGTTATTTGTACAGAAGACAAATAATGAATATTTCAGTTTGTTTATATGAACTCTAAAACATACAGGTTGAAGGTTTTCATATTTTTAATGATTTGAAAAACAAAAACTTTGGAGAAACAGATAACTATGCTAGTGAAATGAAAAAAATATGTCAGAAGGTACAGAATTCCCCACATTTATTCAACATTGATAAATTTGTAATTTGAAGCTATTCGGCCGATTCCTAGGCTGCTGAGGTGCCCGAGGGTATTAACAAGCCCAGTTGTCAAACCTGTCTGAAATGAAATACAATGGTTTGCAGACATTTGCTGCATTTGTTAAATTCTAAAGGACTGAAAATAGCAAAAAATTGTGTTTTCCGTCACTGATTTCACAGGCCGTTTTCCCAATGATATACTAATATAAGAAGTGATCAGTTTATTATAAACCTGGAAATAAATCGGTCAATCATAGTTAAATATGGAAGGCAAGACTAAGTTCTCAGGTGAAAATTATTTTTAAAACATTTTTTTTAAAAGAAAGAATATGGAATATATGCAGGTTAGTTAGTTAATTATATCTGTTTTGTTACGAACGTTAAAAATGTTTGTGAACTGAGTTTATCTCAAGTTAAAGCACTGTCCAATCAATGAGGCCAAATGTTTAAATTTTTATCGTCTAAGCCTTTGTTTTTTGTTTTCCGTTTTGCTTTTCTTTTTGTTTCGAGTTGTCTTGTGTTTGTTGAATATGCGTTTCAGATCTCCCACATTGATATTCTATTCTTGGTATGTACAAATATTAATCTAATTGCTTGATTATATAAAATGCTTTTAGGCGTCCTTAACATATTTAACCAACTGTTTTCTTTTGTAAACAAATTTAAGATAGTATCTGCGTTGGGACATTCGAAACTCTTACCCTCCTATTATTGATTACTCAACTTTAGCCTAATAATTATAATTATGGATTTTGTAGTTTAAGAGTTGCAAGTTTATTGTGTTCAACTTGCAACTCTTGATTTGGAAGAACTTATAAATGGACCAATTTTAAAAGATAAAAAAAACAATATCTTATTACACAAATGCTTAAGTTACAGCATTGAATGCTTTTGTTTCTTTTACTGTCATCCCTTTGCATGTGTTATAGGTAAATTACTCTCTGTAAAATGACACATCCCTCATTTGTACGGATACAAATAAAAGTTAACTTAATGTAAACGCAAATATCCATTAGTCAACTGACCAAAAGACAGTACAAAGTCGGATAAAACAAAAATGCAATCTAAAACAAACTTTGAAGCTCGGAGACTATTTAACAAACCAGGGGTAGGATCGGGTCATCAACTATGAAAGGTAGCGTAAAGGACATAACCTTCAAAATGTTATTTTAAAATGTATATCACTTAGAGAATTAGCTTCTTGTTTCGCTGTATCTGTCTTTGTTTTCTTTGACCACTCGTTTGGGGAGGGTTGGGTACCTTCTAAACTAGTATACCCCAATACAGATCTCAGGTGACTTTTCCCAAATCAGGAATTGTGGTCATAGGTTTGACTTTGTGTTTATTGTTTTGTTTAATTTTAATTTTTGATAATATTCAGATAGGAGCAGTATTATTTTACGCATACACGATTTTTTATTTGGGTTAAATTAGAGCTTCTCACAAGGCATGGTATTTCACCCTTGTTGAGGGGCTTATGGAGAAATCTAGATTTGTAAATTGTTATGTTTTTGTCTCGTGGTTGGAGTGGGTAACGGGTGCGTTCGCCCCGATACCTAGTTCACTCCAAGTTATTTCGGGCCTGGTCGGTTTGCTTTGGTAATACATATATCACATCTATCAGCACAAAACTCATTTATGATGTTATGAAGGAATTAAGATTTAAATTGAACCAAAATTAACGAATTATAAGAATTTTTAATCGGCTTGTTAAAATTACTATTACATTTCAGATGTTTCTGTTGTGCAGTATCCCTGACATTTACCCCATATTTTTTCATTTTCATACAAGGTACATGTGCTGTAATTTATTGTTAATTTAACAAAAATGTGTAATAATTCATGTGTCTATATATTTGGGTTAATGTGTCACGAGTATGATATTCCGACTTTTGATTCCCATGTCAGTGGGTTTTATGAGTCGAATTAACTGTTAAATAAAGTTGACTTCACAAGCAATTAGTTCATACTTCTTCAAAAGAAATTGTATAATACCAAAGGGACAGACAGAAATCCATAAGACAGACTATGGCGAATATGGTCAAAGGATTAATGAATTAGATGACCCGCTTGATAAACCATATGCACCTAAATTATATCATCGGTTTTTCACCTAGGTTTACGAAAAATCAGTTATTGCCTTATTAATAACAAACAGTAGTAGAAAAGGGGTTGATAAGATATTTTATTGTAATGGCGAATAAAAAAAAATAAGTTCTTTGATATTCACATTGTGATTTACTTGACTGTAAAAAAATATATCTTCTTTTAGAAAGTGTCATCAATAACATAACGTGCAACCAATCACTCTTCCTTACACAAAATATAATTTATCATAATATCTAACAGTTCTAAGTGTTTATTATTTATTGTTTTGGCTGCAGGAAAAACTTTTCCTTTAGGCTTACGATGTTTCCGGGGAGCTAATGTTTAATGTGGTTCTGATAACGTTTCAGGAAAACTATTCATGTAAGCCTTTATAAAAACATTCCATTATGGTCACTATTGATAACGTTGTCTGAAAGCCAAAGTTTGACAGGCTTACAATAAAGTTTTTAGAATCCAATTGTAAGATAGGATTTCAATCAGGCTTCCAGAAAACCTCTGTAAGAGTCTCTTTATCACGTTTGCAATTATATTCAATGTTGTATAAATTTTAATTGATATTTTCATTAATCATAATTTGTGGCCCTATAAAGCAAAACGTTCAAAAAACCCACACTAATACTTTAAAAAACCAAATCTGGTAACGGTACGCTTTGGATCAATTAAGTTAGAAACATACTATTTAAAACGGTATGACTGCAACATTAGCAAAAAGAGATGACCTATCAGTATGAACTTCTTACAACAAGTAACAATTGTCTCAAAACGCAACTACTAAAGCTTAACATTGATAATTTAAGAAATTTGCTCCGCTTTGAAAATTATGAGTCTGGTTAAAAGTAGCAATTTTCTATCAAGGCGTTTTGTTCGTTGATGATTAACCCTAAACCTTTTTACGTCGTACTTTTACAGACATCTTATGATAAATAATTATTGTAATTTTACTAAGTTTACATTCTTGCATCATTGTTCATCAGAAATGTTATCATTCTTACTTTTCAGAAACCACAGTTGGGGTATTCGTAAAATAAAAACTTCAAAAATTAACTAATTTTTAAACGCATTAGTGAGAATAACGGACGTGAAATCGAGAACCAAAGTTCAAGACAAAAATTTCATTTTAAAAAGAAGTTTTCTCAGCAACATGTTTAATGTGTATTCATTTGTTAAGCAGTTTAATGGAAATTTCCCATGTGAGTTATACAACTTCTCTCAAGATGTATGAAATAAACCGAGACGAACTAGATTCATTCCATTCAAAAACATGTTTAAAATTAAGAACTATTCCGATTTTACATTTGTTCTCAATGTCCTGACCCGAGAACCACAGATATGACGTAATTGGATAACAAGGATGTCTGTCTTGCAGATTGTCGCAAACGGGATATATGAACATAGAAATGTAGATTTCCATTTGGTATTTCGTTGCAGTATTCCACTTTATTTTCAGCATGGCGTGAAAGGAATTCGAAGATACGAAATGGACAGACAAACCCTGTTAAATCGTTAGACAGACAAGACCATGGTCAACAAAATGAAACTTAGTACAAACAACACTACAATGAAAACTAAACCTGGAGTAACACGAATCCTACAAAAACCTTGATGAGTTCAGGTGCTCGGAAGGTTAGGCAACCCCTGCTCTACTTGTGGCATCCGTCATGTTACTCAGTAGTCAAAGACGGTGTATAGTCAAAATCGATGTTAGTCACAACCAGTATAGGAAAGGATTTGTAGTCACGACAGTGGGAAGATATCCATTGTCATTTGTGTGATGGATATTTCATAGCGGTCAATAAATTAATGATAGCGACCGAAAAATTTTCGGAGTGAAACCTCTGGCTCAGTAGCTTTTCGTCAGCTGCAACCCTCTATCAATAAAATCTTGATAGGAACACATGCCCTGGAGAAGAGTATCAACTGAGAAATACACTCCAGGTGCTGCTTGAATGTTGCAGGACATGAACGGAAAGTTAACAATGGAAAAATCAATGTCATCTCTGTTGTCGTAAAGTTTTGTTGTTAACCTGCCTTTACTGTGAATGAAATCATGGTAAACAGTCGTTTCAATAATACCATGTCTAAAATGTCTGTAGACTGTCAGTTCCATTTGCTATGATAGAGTTTAAAAACTTATAAGCCTGTTACGCCACCGTTTTATGTGCCTGTCCCAAGAAAATATCGATAGTCCAGTGGATATCGATGTGTAATTTTGTTTTACAAAAACTCGTTTAATGCTGAAATTATTCAGCCAAATATTTTGACAGTTGATCGGCACTTTACTTTCGAAACTTTTGCAACTTGCTTGAGTATGGAATTTTGTCCATTATTCGGATGGATGTCTGAAAACTATCAGATCACACCCCCCTTTTCTATAAACAGAGTTACCAAGACCGTGTATATTAGAAATGTGAAATCCCAAATGAACATTTACCGCCTGGATGGTGTAATGGTAGCAGTGCTCGCTTCGAGTGAGAAAGGTCGTGAGTTCGATCCTCAGCCGGGTCAAACCAAAGCCAATTTAATTGGTATTTATTGCTTCTCCACTAAGCACGCAGCATAAAGAGCAAAGACTCTCTTCCTGTGGATTGGTGCCTTAATGGGCTAACACGTCTTAGCGTGTTGATCTTATATAAAGCAGGATTCATTCATAATTTTTACTTTATATGCTTAATCAATCAACCATATGAACATTTTACTAATTCACACTTATTTTGTATCATAGAAATATTGTTTGGAAAGTACGTTGAGTTTCTATGCTCTAAAAATTATTTGCTATCATTGTTTCAAAAACTTTTTCCACACGTCAACTAGTAAACTTATGCTTTGTAATGTATGCTTAACATGAAAGTTTACTCAGTTGTTTGCATAACTACACTATACACCAAAAAAAAAACCACAACAAAAGTGAAACTGTACCGAAAGTTCCACAATAAATTTCATCTTATTATTCATTTCTGGAAATTTTATTTTTGGTGTAACTGGAGATGTATTTTAAGCTGAAATAACGTTTTTCTCGAATAATGTACATTTCTTGGAGTTTTATGATAGATAAAAGTTAAAATTCTAGGAATAAACTTTAATAATAATCCTTAGGCGAGTTGAACATGTACGTGAATTATATATTGATTTATTCATGCGTAAAGAGCTGATTTTTAATTAAGCGTGTTATCATTATAAAATGTCAATGTCAAAACACAAAAATTGATTTCAACTTGGTGTAAGTCTTGGTCGCATATATATCCCAAAGACTTTTGTGTGTTTATCGTACTGGCTGGGTGGTAGCTTTCAAAAATTTGATCGGGCGCAAAAAATTAAAATACAAAAAACAGAAAATGCCTAATGTAACGCTTAAGCGCGATATTCCTTTTGAGACAAATTTTTCCAATTTCAAAGTATTTATCATCTAAAGGACTGTAAAAGGGATTTCTTTGACGAGGAGGTTGAAGATAGTATTAGAATAAGAACTCCAACAAAAATACTTGACATACTTCATGGCTGAATTTTTTATATATTTTGACTTAATTTTGTTTGGTGGACATTGATATCAAAGCTTTTGAGATTTTAACAGTTGAAGATTGCAGACCGACCAATTACTAGGGATGTCAAATGGGTAAAAGACAATTTCCGGATAATTTGTCGATCGAAACTTTTACTAGATAGTAGAATACCCGGATTTGGCATATATGATAAACACACTGGATTTTGCTGCCTATTTCGGTTTGCTGTAATGTTGTAATATCATGTTTAAACCTCGGCTTTCCTATGTTTTGGTTCTAATGCTAATAATGAGAGGTCAGACCTTGAAGTGTAAATTTAGCATACAAAATTCACCATAGTTATCGAACATTGTTAACCTATATTTTAAAATAAGCAGCTGTTACATATCGCAACAATCATTAAGTCATTACTAAGCTGATATCTTACTGCTGTTTAGTCATTAAAAGAACACATTTAAAATTTTCTAACTTTTGAAGACAAAGAACGTTCTTTGAATTTTTTCTATTATTACGATTTCGCCCAATAATACGACATAAAGGCAACATATAAAGTCATTGGTTTATATTTGAGTTGTACCACTTACATTTTTTATAATATTCAGATTAGAGCAATATTATTTTTACGTATACACTATTTTTTCAGAGTGGCAATTTAGAGCTTTTCGCAATGATTAATGTTGAAAGCCTACCTGTACATATGAGATTTTTGTGTCATGAATGTTTACACCATATCCCACCCCTTTTATTCTTGTTGGAACCTCTAGAATTGTACATTTCTTTTGCGTTTCTCGGGGCTGTCACATTTACTCCTTATCTACTAATTTAGTTAATAAATAGATGATTGTATCACTACTATAAGCAAAATAAGACGAACCGAAGATAAAAAAAAAGACTATGGTCAAAAGAAGAGAAACAGAAGGTTACCAGGATTATGGCCAATAGCAGAGGAACAGACGGTTAACAAGGGTACGACCAAAAGAAGAAGAACACAAGGAAAACGAGACTATGGTCAAAATAAGGAACAGACGACAGAATACAAGAGAGGAATGGACGGTAAACAATAGTACAGACAATTAAAGATTAACCAACACGAACTCCAAAGAAGCTAAGGGCTCCGGTGCTCCAGAAGGGTTACTTTCTCAAGTAAAGACACGGTGATGAGTCATTTACTATGATAACGCATCATGCAACGGAAGGAAGGCTTAGTCAAAAGACTTCCCCAAATACATTTACCATCGCTTTATGTAAAATTTCTAACCTGATTCAAAACTAAATGCGCAAAATTAAAAGTCTTCTTTTGAGCAGGAGTCGAAAAGAATGTTGTTTCAAATATTCAAGAAACATAACATATTACAACATGGATAACTAAAGCAAGATAAACACGAAACTAAAATCATGGATGAACTCTGTTTTTGGATGGGTAGGCGGTTCAGGCTTCATTAGTGGTACCCGTTATTTGTATTATTATGGTTTGTGAAATTCGGGAATTTCTGTAGGTATGAGAACAAAATCTAAGTAAAGACCGTTGGAACATATATATTGCCATTTGTAAGAAGAGATATTTCTTACAAATCAAGCCAAGTTTTGGTGACAACCGAAAAATGTCCGATGATGAATTTAGTCAGATTTGTGAAATTTTACAAGGCATAGTACGCACAAAACTCGTATCCATTGACCTTACCAATTTTTGCCATTAAACAAAGTGAAAAAAAAGCTATCGTAGATCAACATTAATAAACTTCTACCCAAAATGCAACTTTCAGCAAATGCCTGGTTTTCTTTTCTTAAACAATCAAATATGTTAAAAATTATATTCTTAAAGGTTTAAAGCTGTTCTGTACGCCTAAAGAAATCGAAAAACATATTGCCAGTTATAAAAAGGTTAGATTATCCAACGCCGCCAAACCTTTTTTTCTTTTTAGTAGCATTTAAACATCTTAAAACGTTAACACAGAGATCTTTTGTGCGATCGACCATTTTCACAACCCATATGGTGTACTAAAATTCATGAAGGCGTTTTGTCCGTACCTTAAGCAAACAAGATATTATTCAACTGTTTTATTGAGCCACCAAACAAACATATTAAATCTGTTATTTGACAGACACATACATACTTTAACGGCATATTACGAAATCAGCTGTAATACCATTTCAAAATTGCGAATAGGAAAACATAGGATTAGTGCACGTGTTACCCGCGTTAATGATTTATGTCACCAGCAGTATTATAGGAACATCAGACGAAGAAAATGTATGACGACGACAAATTTACAAGCAAAGAAGAAGCTTTCGTTTAAAAGCAGTAGCTCTAATGAAAATGCAATAAATAAAACAAACAGAAAAATAAACAAAACAAAGATGATTGCACTCGACTATATCTTTCAAATAAATTCATTTTATTATAAAAATGAAAAGAAACATTTCCACATTACAATTGAAAAACAGAATAAATTTCAAATCTAGAAGTCTCCATAAGGTTTTCAACAACGATGGGAATCAATTTTCCTTGTGAAAAGATATTAAAAAACTGCTTAATATGTAAAAACAATACCGTTTTACCTGAATATTATCTAAAATCTGCGCAAAACAAAACATTGAACATAAAGACAAACATATGACCACTATTTCGTGCTTAGGCCAGTCATATGAGACATGTGGTGAAGTTAACTACTTTGGTGTTTCTACTTATCGGACTACAATAAATGTACTAAACAAAAATAAATAAATAAACTCAAAAGGTTAAATTTATTTAAAAGTTGGTTTTTTTTATTTTTGACAAAATCGAAGCACGGAAACGAATGGAATTTTGTGGAAATCTGAAAATAGTATCAACTTTTAATAATGGTTAACGTTATATCGGGTGGCTGATTATAATTTTTAAACAACACTCTAACATTTCCCCAGAACCTGTACCATTCTTGTAATAGTTCAGAATGGATAAGGTTAATATTCAAGGTGTTTTATATAGATTTAAATGAAATTTCCAAAACTTACATTTCACTTAGTAATACGAAAATACAAAAAAATAACCTGTGCACAAAGATTTATTTATATATAAAAACAATCATAATTAAAGTTTTAAAATTGAAAGAATATCTTTCCCCCAAAAAAAGTAAAAATTAGCCCACAGGTAGGGTGCCACTTTAAAGTTAACCAGAGGCTCACAGGAGCCTGTAATCGCTTACCTGGCTGAAGGTTGCCGAATCAAAGTTAATGTGAACAAAGATTTAACACAATGCTTGATAAATGTCTGCTTGTTGCTTAACATTTCTGCCAAGTTGGATTGAAATCTGTTCATTGGATTGAGAGAAGAAGATGAAAATGTTTAATTAACATAGGGTCAATGTTAAAGTATGTTTCGTCATGGCGGCCATTTTGAATTTCCGATCGGCAAACGATTCACAAGTGAAGTACAGGACCATCTAACAATCATTTCTATAAAGTAACAATTCAATCAACTTTGTAGTTTCTGACAAGAAGATGTTTGAAATTTGGACCAATCAAAATACATAATTTGCCCTGGCGGCCATGTTAAATTTTCGATTGGCACCAATTTCACAAATCTGGTAAAGGACCATCTGTCTAACATTTATGCCAAATTTGGTTGATATCTGTTCAGTGGTCTCAGAGATGAAAATGAAAATGTAAAAAGTTAACAGACGACGCCGACGGACGCAAAGTGATGACAATAGCTCACCTGGCCCTTACCCTCCTCAATCACTTCGCTGTTAATACAATGTAGGAGGATGTAAAATAAAATCAAGAACAATATATAAACTGCACTTGCATGAGTAATGTCACTATCAAATTTATAGCTTTAAAAGAACATTGTACATCCTAAACTTGAATGCTTCAAATATTTATTATTTTCCGGCCACATCTCTTTTTATTGTTTTACTCCATACATGTATGTCATTCTCGTGTATTTACATTTATAACCATTTATTTTAATATTCTAATTAAAATAATGAATGAATTCTTAACTTGTATATTGCTTTGTTTAGATACAAAAATGTTCTTTGTCCTTTAAATTGAGTCGCTAATTATGTATGTTCAAATGAATATAGCGTATTGCATACTCATTATAACATTGGGTTTTACACTAAATAAAATAATGATTAATTGACTCCGTGCATTAATTATTCATGAACATCCAAATGAAACGTGATAGAATCAATGGCGTTCAATGTTTTCCAAAATAATTGTCATCGCTTAATAAAAATAAATTTTAAAATTCATAATGCGACCATTTCAAATTTTTTCCTACATTTTGTTGCCCTTACGGAAACACAAAGACGTCATAACCGGAAATAAACTTCAATTTGCTCTTTGCAACACCCTTTTAAGCTCACCTGACATAAAAGACCCTGTGAGCTTTTGCCATCATTTGGCGTCCGTGGTCGGTAGACTGTCAACATTTCATGTTGAATTTATTTTCATTTAATTTTCCTCTCCTTAAACCTCTGAGCCAATTTTACAAATACTTTGGTTGAATGGTGCTTGGATGGTCCTCTACCAAAATTGTGTCCGGCGTCCCCGTCCACCATCTAAGATAACCATCGTTACTAAAATAGGAATTAGGGGCTATTAAACAAATCATCTTGTCTTAAACTAATGAACCAAATATCAGCCAACTTTAGTGGAATGTTCTATCAAAAGTTTGTCTGGCATCTCCTTCCGTCAATCCAAGATCAACTCAAGTTTAACATATAACACAATGGAAATTCACTTATAAATTTCTTGTCAGAAACCTCTGCTCATTTGCAACCAAACTGTGGTGGAATGGTCTTTATATGGTCCTAGTCTGCCAAAATTTGGGGGTAAATTCTTACCGCCAACCAAGATGGCCATCTCAGCTGAACTTAGATAAACAAAGGACCCTATGGGAAATCCTCAAATAATTTATCTAACAATGGGTGACTATGTTGATCGCTACGTCCCATTTTATTAAAACAAAATTCAGATGCTTCTAGACTACGTCAAGAAAGGGCAAACAAAACTTTAAGGCAACAGCGATCACCAATTTTATCATTGTAAGCGTTTTCTATAGCATAACGTGTATTTTAATCTATTTTTAATCACCTGTATATGTATTAAATAGCTCTCAGTTAAACGATATTCCAGAGTGTGTGTTCTTCTTCATAACATTTCCTTGGTGGAGGGTTTATGCTGATAGAAAAACTGCTACAGCACGACGGTTTAGTGGAAATATCCTCATCTATAGAAATTTTACGCTGTCATCATGACTATATCATGTATATTGACGGATAAATGAATGAAATATACAAGTAGTTATCATAATCCCGTTTTTACCGTTAATAACCATCACCGAGTATGACTTAATAACATCTATGAATATGAGTTACTATAGGGGTGGTACTGGTAGAGCAGTTTATATTTGGAATCTTAATGCCAACTTCGATATGAATAATTATACACTGTTATCGCAGGACGTCATGAACCATTATGAAATAAGGTTTTATACAAATTGTAAGATAATCGCTACCTAATCTATAACCAACAATTTTCATAAATTCTGAATGAGCAATATTCATTTCTCAATAACCAACACACACGTCTAAAATTAAACAACAATGAGATAAAAATAGGTTTCACAATTATTAAGGGTGGTTTACGTTTTTTTTTTTATCAAATCGAGTTAGTTATTTTTCAAAGGACAAGAGTTGATAAGGAACATTTTTGGCCAGGACTTTTGCTATAAAATGAAAAAGTGGTTAATATCAATTATTTCATATTGTTTGTATTGTCTATTTAAAAAAATCCAACAGTTTTTAGTTTAATTGGTTCATCAAAACGCACATGGAACATAAACATTGCTTAAATGTAAAAATACTAAGAAATGATTCTATTTGATGCCAAAAGACTAGGGTCGTTAAACCGCGTTTTTGGCTAAAAAATTTGGCTGAAAAATGACAAGTGTCTTATATCTATTTTATGGTTGTTCTTACATATGCTGCAAAAATATAATTCCTTTGTAGCGAAAAAAATTATATGGTATAAATATATCTCTACTATTTTTTAAAATACAAAACTAAGTTGACCTCTTCTCGGATTGACGTAAACCAGGACAAAAGTTGACGGATTCCATGACGGGCGCAAGACGGGGGATGCTTACCCTTTATGAGCATCTGATCTCATTCCTGCTTTTCAAGGAGTTGGTGGATTCCAAGCCTTTGTTCCTTTTTTTCGTTTTATCTTTTAGTTTGTTTCAAATTTGTCTTATATTGATCCCTCAAATGGGTATTCTAAGCTGGACTTGTAACAAACATACTTGTTGGACATCATCTGACATGATAGCAGCGGTCGAATTTCTTCTTGATAAAGAATATATATGATTTGGCAACGCCATCTATCGACAGATAGTTGGCAGACAGAGTGGCTCATACTGTTATCCTTTAATTGCAGATTTATTTTTGAATATTGTTATGAATCACAGTTTATGACCAAAATTCAGAAAGACCCTTCAAAACAGGATTAAGTGGATTCAATAATACTTTCATATATTTGAATGATGTTTTAGCTTTAAATAATCCAGACTTTCAAAAATTTGCAAAAGAAATTTAGCCTAAAGAACTTTCCTTGAATAAATCTAATATCAGAAATGATCGTGCCCGCTTTTTAGATTTGGATTTAAAAATTGTGTTGGTTATACACTAAACTTATGATAAAAGGGACCATTATTCTTTTCTTAAAGTTAACTTTCCGTTTCTTAATGGGGACCTGCCTTTAGCTCCTTCGTATGAGGTTTACATTTCACAACTAGTTCGATTTGCCCGTGTTTGCAACAAACTGTTTAACTTTAATGATCGAAATCTACATCTTACTGGTAAATTTTGCAGCATGAATATAGAGATCACAAGCTTCTCAAGACTTTAACAAAATTTTATGGCCGTTACAGAGATTTAATACAAAAATACGGCTGCAAAGGTAGAGTTTTGATACGACAAAGATTTGCACATCCTACGTCCTATGGAAAGATACATATAAAGCTTACTAATTTAAAAATGATCCTTTGAATCTCACCGTTCCTTTGTACAAACTTATCAACAATGTGAAAAAACTTGTTTTTGTTGGTACAAATATCAATAACTGATCGCATCATTACACAAATATTAATACATTTGTCATTGCTTGCATCTTGTCTTTCTTCACGTTTATTTACTACACAGTATTAAATCGTCAGACATACTGTGCTTGATGACATCTCGTGTTAGCAGGCGTGATGTTTTATCATCAGGTATCTTACCCTGAGCTTGATTTTAGTAACTGCGAGCATTCATTTGTAAGCATCTTCTTTTTGAATGTGTTTGCGTTAAATATATTTATTGTATAAGACTACTATCTACTCGGATTTTGTGACTGTCTGTTTGATTTTTATAGCTTTTGTTTTCTTTGATTTTTTCCTTTGACCACTCGTTGGAGGAAGCTTGGGTGCCCTCCAAACTAGTTTAACCCAACCACATGTCTTAGGTTTCTGTCCGGAACTGTGTTCATAGGTTTGTCTTTGTGTCTTATGTTTTGTTATATGTACATTTTTGATAATATTCTGGTAAGAGCAATATTTTTTACGCATACAGGATTTTGTTATTTGGGCGATTTAAAGCTTTTAACTAGGAGTGTTGTTTCACCCTTGTTGAAGGCCTTGTGGAGACCGCTAGATTTGTGAATTACTCTGTTTTTATCGTTGTTGGGTGAGTTTCTGTGACATTAACCATATATCTTTTCATTTTCATACTATCTATTATTTTTGTATCGTTTGTATTGAAAATGTCTTATAAAAAAATATCCGTTTTTTTGGTT
>JAULBM010300181.1:0-14879 GCA_032357055.1 Geukensia granosissima
ATTCACACTTTTCCATCTTTGTTTACATGCAAGCGTCATGACCGTTACTATGCACGATTTTGAAGAGTTCACCTCATATGAATATTTAAAAGGGAGTTAATTAGAGTAAAGTGGCTTTCAGTCTGATGACTTGAACTCTTTCTACATTTGAGTATGCGATTTCAATTTTGTTATAGAACTGTTGCCTTTAGCACACAGAAATGCATTAAGACGATATTCTTGGAACTGTTCCGGAAGTTCTTTTTAACAAGCACTCAGATCTTCAAATACAACTTTGATAAAAACTTCCGATTGTTTCTTAGACACATTATTTTGGGGACGGTGCACGGATAGCTGTCCGACAACCATTGAATAAAGTTTTGTCAGATTTTGCCTTTCGGTATGGCGTTTATAATATTTTGGCTTCTTTTTCCTCTGATAAAGCTTAATGCAGATTTATTATTTGAAAAGTATAAAAGACGGTATCATTAATATATCAACTGGAAATGATGGATAAGGCGAGTTCTTGAAACGACCATGAAATTATCAAAATATCTGATTTTATTTATCGCTTGTAGTATTTATAGAAGACATGAAAAAAGAATTTGGAACCAACACTATCAGGGCATCCGAGGATGGAAGTTACAAATGTATTGAAGAGTCGTCATTTGCATTACAGAATGGATTTATCATGAATACATATAATTTGCAGTATGCAGCATTTCAACGGAATATAACTGGGTTTTCAGACAAAGGTATGAAAGTTTATACAATTTACAGAAGTATTGTTGATTCTTTATTTTAATACTAAAAACAAACGGTATAACTAAAAAAGAAAGAGGGGGTAGTCCAACATTTTAAATTAAAGTCTAACATTTACATTTAAAAGATGGCAATAATTTACAGAGTGTGTATTTCTACTGAACTGGTTTTGCCCATCGTTTAGAAATAGGAATTCATGCACACCACTGATGATTATTATAAATACTGGCTGACTTAAAATGTAGAAGCTGTTTTTAATATTATGTCGAAAGAATTAACATACTTTTATTAAAAAAAAATTAGGGGTTAGAAGTACATTTATAAATGAGACAGACCCGGAAACGATAGGGTAAACTCGTAACAAATAAAACGGAATACAGAAACAGAAGATCAGATTATATGCAACCAAACCTACAATTCTTAATATACAATAGCATATTTCAAGGGACAAAATAAACTGAAGACATGAAAATATAACAAGAACAATAAAACATTCTTAAACCACAGGGACACCTTACCCCATCTCCCTTTTCAATGGGTGAAAAAAGTGACACCAATTGATTATTTATCTTGTCAGCAGTTCTACATTAACTTTACTTTTTAGCGCTTCCTTCCATTTTAGATTTAACAGAGTGCTCGGCAGACATTGAAACACACTCTTACATACCAATAGCTGTTGGAGCGTCGCTTGGTGGACTTATTCTAATTGTTCTAGTCGCGTACATTATTGGACGGAGATGTGAGAGCAAGGGAGGATACGATACTTTACATTAAAGTTGTCATTAAGTACTTCTCGTCTCTTAACATTGCTATCCCTATTTGAAACAAATAATTTTTGTAACTTAGTAAGACTACTCGACTAAAACACCCCCTTTAAAGACATTTACAGGAGGACTGATTTCAAGATTTTAATAATTGAATCATACTACCCAGACCTTCGGACTAAATCAGTATACGTAACTATAAAACTAAAGTTAGCAACAAACCAAGAACCCGAAATTCCTTTGTCCTTCTGTTTCCATTTGAACTCCCTCCCTTTAGATTGGGTATACCTGGCCATGTGTGCCAGGACCATAATAAATTTGCAATGCGATAAGAAACAGGTAAAGATTTGCGTTACTTTTGTCTTTAATTTTCAATGGTGCAGATTAACAAAATTTTGTTTCTTAAGTATTGATCATAGTTTGTTTTCTCCCATTCGGCCAAACTGGTTTTAAACGGTAAGATTTTATAGAGAATTTCCCATGGGAAATCATTAAGGTGACAGGTTGCTTTACAATACAAAATTCTGAAAAGGGACCAAGCGAACTTCTACGTGCAAAAAATCAACAGGTTCAAATTTTAACAAACTGTGGCTTTGTTAGCCCGCAGGTAGTTATTAGATAAATTTCTGATTTGTAACCGCCCAAAAATCATTCAAACAGTTTGATTTCAATTTGCGATGTAGGTGTCAGACAAAAGGAGCATTTATCAAACCAGAGGCACCCAAGAGCTGATATGAATCACAGGATAGCATTTTGCTTATAAGACATAATTTTGCAACCAACTAACGACCATTCATCCATAGTTTAAGTCTTCAGAAAATTTAATTGGGGTAAGATATGGCAATCGTTGTTTCAAAAATAAAGATCTTTGAAGCTCTATGTTAAATTTAGTTCTGCTGTGAAATTCAACATGGCCATAAGGGGCCGATAATGCATTATCATTGGCATAAAGTAAACTTCTAAAACTGTCTAGCTGGTCGAGTAGTTATCAAATTTGTGTATACTTTTTCTGACGATTTGAGTTTGAACACTGCCGCCAGACTTTGGTTAACATTGCAGTGTGGGAAAAATTAATTGTCTAAATGATTTTTTTTAAAAACCTGGCATGAATTTTACCACCTATTAATTTACAGATAGGACAATAAAAGGGCCGTAAAACCATATGTTTTTGGTATAAGAATTTGACTAACATATGAAAAGTGACTGATATCTAAAAATGTCAAAAAAAGAAAATACACAATATTTTATTTGGTTCTACAATGGCCACATGACGCATTAAAATCGCTTTAAATGTGAAAATAATAAGACATTTCTTAATTTTGTCGAATTAAACAAAAACATCAGAATCAAACTTTGCATAAACAAAGATCTATCAAGTACAAATATTTAGTTAAAATAGCTTCGTGATGTTTTTGTGCGGACATATCTATTTTGAACAAAATAGTTTCAAAAATTTGGTATTTTTATAGAAAATGTTATGTTCTTGTTTTAACAGTCAAATATTGCCTGTCGTTTTGTGGACTTTGAAAATAAATTCAAATAAGTATATTGTATTAAAAGACGGTTATTATATAATATTTTCTACAACAACTTATTTTTGTGTCACACAAACTCAAATTTTGGCCAGATATTGGGCTTTACTTGCCTACTTCTTTCTAGGACAAACGGAGAATGTTCATTCATTGTTTTGCACATGGTAGATGACCTTTCTATTGAGTTTGGATGAATATTTTGATTGATTGATTGAGTGCTGCTTAACATCCAGCGGGCAACATTCCAGCTCTCAAGGACAGAAACACGTTAACAAAAAATAAATAATTGTGCAGACTGTGAGCAAGGGACCGGTAAGGAAGGGACTTTCAGACTGCCAGTTGACAAAATTCGGCTTAGGTTCATAACATGCCGCCTACTGATCACTGGAATTGTGCTTCAACGTGCTTAGAACGTTGCATTTTCTAAACAAGGGGTAACTAGCTTCAAAGACTCCCTCCGGACATATTGTGTACTTGTACATCCCTCACAAGGGACACCCCTTTTTAAATAACAGGTGCATCGAGAACGGAGATACCTAATGCCTATTCTTTACCCCGGTATAATCTTTGCGAAGAGGAGGGCTACATATTCTGGTTTGTTATGTTATCGAAATAAAAGAACTTGAAAATTGTCTAAATGTAAATGGAATTCGAAGATACCTAAAGGGGCAGACAGATATCGTTTGTTTGTTTGTTTGAATGGGGTTTAACGTCACTTTCAACAATATTTCAGTCATATCGCTGCGGTCAGTTTTACTAGTGGTGGAAGCGGGAGTACCCGGAGAAAACCACCGACCTTGGGCAGGTAACTGACAAACCTTATCACTTGCGATACGAGTTAAACGCAACCCGTTTTTGTATGGTATAAACCCAGGCGCGAACTCACGCCGTACTGGTGATAGGTTACAGTGATCTGTACAGGTAAGTTTTAAATCAACTATCTAGACCACTCGGCTACCCAGGTCCCCAGACAGATATCGTTAAGTCGGAAGACCGACAAGACCATGGCCAACATAATAAAACAAAAGACTAACATAGAACACACGACACTACACTGAAAACTAAAGATGGAATAACAAGAACCCTACCAAAAACCAGGGTGAGTTCAGGTGCTCCGGAAGGGTAAGCAACTCCTGCTCCACTAGTGCCACCCGTCGTGATACTCAGTAGCAAATTTATAATTTTCGCGAAATCAAAAATGTTTCTAGTGATTACTAAGCAACAAATTATATTCGCGTGGTGGTAATTTTCCGCATAAATTACCCCCTCCCGAAAATGAATGTATGAAGAGTAACAAATCTAGACGTATCTCTCGCATGGGTATACTACAGAATCATTTAAATAGACTTTAGGGTATTCTACACTGGACGTATAGAAGTAGATTTTTTAAATGTCGCGTTAGATAAAATTTTGAATGAGAAAAAAAGTGACAGGGTACCAATATTTTATAGAAAAATTCGTCCCCAAGATTTAATGTTGTTTAAGAAATATCCCGACCTAATACCAATCCTCTCCCGATTATGATTTATTGTTTGAAAACTTGTTTGCTTGGAAAATTGCCCGCTGGAAATAAAGCAACAAGCAATCCATCAACAATTAATACATGTTTGTCCAATCTTGGTAGCACTCTGCCAAAGTTATTACAAAATTTGAAATTGTGAACCTTGTTGAAACTACTGTTAAGTCCAATGGTGATTTTAATTACCATCCTAAAGAAAGAGTAATTAATTAACTTATAGGCCTAATTGATAAATGTACCTCCCCCTACTGCAACTGAACCCTAAAATTAGTTATTAAGGTAAAATTAGACCGATTCTGGGTATGAAATTATTTTTTGTTTCTATAGGCCGATTCAATGAAGTTGTAACTAAAATATACTTGTCAGTAAGTGAGGGCAAAAACATGGGTTCCCCCCCACGAATTTATAAAGCGCGGCACTATTAACCCTTGTCCCTTGGCTCCTACATCCATGTTTAAAACCATATTCCAAGCACTGGTAACACCCCTAACTATTCTTTTGAATAAAAGTTTGTACAACGGAGTTGTGTCCAGTAGTTGGAAAATGGCTAATGTAACAACAAGGACGACAGTGATAGTTTTATAGACAAATGTCTGTTAATTACTATTTTGGCATGATGTTTGAAAAGATAATTTTTCAAGCATCCCCATAATTGTATCCGTGATTGATAAAATAAGGAAACGAAAGAAAACCGAGGGCCAGACAAAAGAGGGAAAGTCGAAAGACACGGCAATCTTGATAACACGAACAAGACGGAACATGACATATGTACACATAAAACTAAAACACAAAACTATAAACAATGCCGACCCCCAAAAAATAAATAAATAAATGAAATTAAAATAGGGGGCGTGAACTCAAGTGATCGGAATTATCATAGGGAGCTACTCATCATATATATGTTGACATTATGAAAACTTAAGGTTTCGGTGAAGATGTCAGACTTATATTTTGTATCAAATCAAGGACACATTATCAGATTGGCTTCGTAGCTATCCAACAACATAGCAAAAACACAGCTTTTGTATGTGCGGAAATTTTCCACATGGAATTCCATAAATGCTTTATTTGTTTTTTATCTATCTGGATGTAGTTTCTAATAAAATTAAACTTTTGCACTAGATACTTTATTGATGACAACCATGAAACAGCTTCTGAATCACAAAATTCTTATTTAGATAGTCTTTTTTCTTGGTCATCCGACTGGGGAGTATCCTTTGACTCTTTTTAGACCAAATTTATGCTGTTTACGAGGAAAGAAACTATGAATCCTCCAACTTTATCTGAATGTCGATGCTTTAGACAAGACTTCGGTCCATAATTGGTTTAACTCTTAATTCTAAGGGATTACAGAAAGACCACGAAAATGTTATTCATACTGAACATGGTGTGACAGTTCATCAAATTGATGCTCCTATGTGAATATGTTTAATAACAGTTTTCTCTACCTGACGTTTTTCTCCTTTTTTGCGTTTTATGGTGTCATTATAGTAGTCATAATTTCTTCAAGATGATGTTTCATTTCCTTTATTTTTTGTTATTAATTATTTAAAATAGTCTTATCTGGGCTATAATGCCTAATAATCACACTAAACATGTGTTTGGTAGAATGACAGAGTGACAAAATTATCTTAAATCTAAAAATACGTGTAAAATTCCATATATTATGTTAGGTGACATGACACTCAATCTATAATGGATTAATACATTATAAATTCTCTGATTATATCTGAGATTAATTGATTGGTGTTTAACGCCACGTCAGCAGTATTTAAGCCATATCGGGGAACACACAACTTTAATCCGAACAAGTTTTATGATCAGCTGTGTTGCTGACATACTTAATTGAAGTTTTTGTTTAAACATTGAATGCCATCTTGTTATATGACACGATGTATTAAGGATATGCCTGGTATCTAATCCTTATGATTATTTAAATGAAAGTATAATAAGCCGTCCAAAAAAATCGGACGACGTACGCAAAAATTAGATTTTAGATTTTTTATTTGTTTTTCAGACCTGTTTAGAAGAGAAAAATTTTACAAAAAATAAATCATAACAGGGATGAAATAGCCACGAAGGCGTTATCCGGGGTAATCCTAATTGTTACTGGTCACAACAAGACCTGTAGGAGTCCAAATAGTGCATGGTGACTACCTCTCTCGCGGAGAAATAGAACGCCTAATTTCTACACCACCCCACTCTCTCCGATTTTTTGTAGGAAACAGGTCATGTATAGTTTGATTTATGCGCATACTTTTGAAAATCACAAAACAGAAATTTTTGTTATACCTTGAAAAGTTTTTCAAATGCGAGTGACGTAAAAGTTTTATTTTAATTTTATTTATCTATCTACTTTACCCTATTTATTTATAATTTCAGCAAAGTTCAAGGGTCGGTAAACATTACCACTGCGCATCTCATCAATTACCGGTAAACTTGAATCTGACATATATCTGACATTTAGGTTCATATGCTTTCCGGCAGTAACACAGACGTTAAAGGTAAATGCGATTTTATAGAATTCTTATTTATAAACACATAAAAGTTTTTAGTGTTGAACAATGAAAATGGGCTGGCAGAACGGTTTTATTCATAAAATGTTTTACTTTGCATCTTCTAAACTTTGGAAAAACTTGCAAACCACTAGTTGAATAGCTAGAGTACCATGTTGAATTAAGTTCGGTAGTTGTGCCTAGGTCATCATTGTTAGTCTGTCAGGGGATGCCGAACACAATTTTGGTGTAGGGCCGTCTAATGATCATTCAACAAATGTTTAGTTCCAATTGGCTCAGTAAACAAGAAGATCTTTTAATCACAACACTTTCTTATCTCTTTAAAGTAACGCTGCCTTCTTAGTTGACTGGCTTGGTTGCCGGAACTAATTTTACAAGAGAACCAACAAAGGCCCTTTCTTTCAATGTTTGGTTGCAACTGGTTCAGCAGTTTTGAGCCAGAAGTTTTGTGAAGGAGTTAAGTCCCATATTTGACCTAAATTCAAGATCTTGTCACATAACAATAAGGTGTTGGAAAAATGTTGTTTAATAACCGCTTTTAAATAATTCATAATTAATTCTTTTATAATATTCATGATTTCCCTTAAATTGATAGGGCATATTTGACGATTTCAACGTGAATTTAAGATTTTCTGTAAAAATACTACATTTTGGAGATGTTAAAATCAAACAGATATAAGCGAACAAATGTTAACACTTTTACTGGATAGATCTTTCAGTACAAAGAATGGATCTGTCGGATGTTATAGTGCGATCTGTATTGGATCTGTCGGATGTTATAGTGCGATCTGTATTGGATCTGTCGGATGTTATAGTGCGATCTGTATTGGCATTGACAAAGTTGTATCAAAAAATGTATCACAAAATACCAATATCAATTTGATGCACTGAAAGGTCATTTCGTTGATTGACAACTCGTCAGCAGTGCTCGAAATAAAAATATTGGAAATCCGGTTTAAAAACGACAACTAATAAGCACAAGCATCAGAACCAAAAACAAAAATCTAAATAATAATGAGTCAACACTAAGCTAAGGGTCACCTCTCCATCAGAAGGAAGAACCTTAGAATTGTTAATTTATCATCAGTTACAGGCATTTATGTAATGACTCATGCCAGGATAAAAATTACTGGGCAACGAATATCCCCGGGGACATTTTTGTAAAAAAAGTTGTTTCTCAGTAATTTCAAATTAAAAAAAAAAACAATTTATATGTGCAATGCAACCTTCGTAGAACCAATTTACTAAAAACTGTTGAATATTTTATGGACATTTTTCAATACAAACGAAATAAAATAATATATTTTCGCCAATTTTCATTTTTTAGCCAAATTCTTGGACAATACCATTGCCTTAACAAACCCTTGTTTGTTCCCATACAGTCCTGTGTTAAAATAAGTTATGCTGTGGCGGCCGTCTTGATTGGTAAATGGGAATCACTGGCATCATTTTATCAGTATACCATGTAAACAAACATTATAATACCATGTATACATACAAAATAAAAAGGATGTGGAATAAATGCTGAAAAGACAGCAATTCATTGCTTATAAGGTTTTTTAATTCATCTGCGTACAAAGCGCGTTGAAAGTTCATATTGAACATTTCAACTTTAGCGAACATACAAAAAATAATATTTTTACGCAAAATTAAACAAAATTGGGAAGAACCCGTTTTAAATAGTGTTTGATACGGCGTCGATTCGAATGCACCTCAATCACGGGAAAATATCTCTCTACAACACCTAGAAAAGCCAAACTCTTTCTTTAAATTATACGTGTAGCTATGTAAATGATAATTGCTGGAAAGACAACCACCCTTTGTACATTAAGATTTTTAAAAACTAATCTTTATCAGGAATGCTAGGGGCCAAAACATTAGAAGTTCAAATTTCAAAACAATACCAAAATTACCGCTTTTATATGCTTTTAATAGGACTTGTAGACAATTATGTTTATTTTAACGTAACAGCATCAGTTTTAACCATGCATATATGATCATTGTTTACTTTCAATATTTTGACCCTAGGTATATATGACAAAGGTTTATCCAGAATAGTGCTTTGTACGCAACTAAATAAATATTTAACAAAATGGATTGTTGTCTTTTCGATATTTCTTATCCTTATTATGTAAAGGTTTTCATTTCCAAGTGCTTTGTGTAGGCAATAGAATGCTTCCCCGGGCTTGAGATGTATGCTCTATATAACGTCCGGTCACCCTTCTAGAGCACCTGATCCCACACCGGTTTTGTAAAGGAGGATGTGGATTCTAAGCCTTTGTTCCTTTTGGTTTTCATTTTATCTTTTAGTTTGTTTCACATTTGTCTTGTCTCTTTGGACTATGCACTTTTGATCTCTCACATGGGTATTCTACACTGGACTAGAAATGCTTTTTTCTTAAATATATTAACTTCACATCCCGTATCAACCCTCAACCGTTATCATCTTTACAGTTATAGCTCTCAGAATATTATTGTTGTTTAGGGTTGATATGAGATGTGATAGGAAAAGAGCCATTTAATATTCTGTATAAAATTGTCTCCAAACATTAGTTTCGGTAATAAATGCGAAATATATGATTTATTGCTGCTGTTCATGTAAAAGATGCTCAGTTTAGAACCAGGCTTGTTGTATAGTTTCACATTCATGACATTTTGTTGAAAGTTTTACATTTTGTATATGGGAGCTTAAGAAGTTACGGTAAATAAGCCTGTCATTTGGTGGATGGCTGATGCCACCATATCTCCCATTTTAAAATTGAGAACTTACCTTTCATTCCCATAGCCGATGGAAAATCTGTGTCGACTGTCACACCATTTTCAGATTCACCTCCGATAAACTGACAGTGGTCCTGCCCATGTCCATACTGGTCTCCAATATCCAAGAAATCCTCGTCCAGTGAATTTCCTAAAAATATCTTGTATCGGGTGTGCGAACACAACTGTATGCCAACATATGCTCCGATTCCATTTTTCGATATTGGGTTTCGTTTGACATATTGTTTCTTATCACAAGAGTTTTTAATTGAATGCTGAGTAAAATTGAATTCAATCCAACGATCATGTCTTAACTTCTGTTCCAAGTGCACAAGCTTCATAAGTTCTCGCATCAAGTCATAGTTATTTTTCAGTAACGTTTGGTTGCGCTCAATTTCTAGAATCCTCTGAGCATGGTCATGCAGTGATGTCAGCTGCCAGTCAATACTTTGTGTCTTTGAGTTCAGTTCCTGGAGTTTGATATCAAGTTTCTGATCTCCGAGAGTAGAATTCTTTTGTAGATTTGTAAAACTACTTTGGAAAAACATGAAGTCTGTTTCTAAGGCTTCAATTTTCATCTCTAAATTCTTGGTGTTCATTTTTGTACTTATTTCTTTGGTCAGCTGTTTTTCAAGATCTGTTATTTCTGATTTAATGTTTTCAAAATTGACTTTGGTGTCATTATAATTATGATAAAGTGTTTTCTTAAAATGATTCATTAAAGTTGACGACAAATTCCCTTGTTTCTCCATCTGCAGAAGTTTGTTTTCATAAGATGCCAAGTTAGACTTCATACTCATAAGTGAGAGTTCTAGTCTGGATTTGATATTTTCAACTTTTGTATCTATTTTAGTGTCTAATACAACATCATTTGTGTAGCTGTCAATTCGTCTGTCCATTGACTGAATATCAAGTTTCATATCCATGACGGATTTATTCACTTTTTGGATGTTTTCTGAAAAATTAAGCAGTTTTGTTTGTTCTGATAATAGTTGAGTTTGTGAAGAAAAGTTTTGTGACATTTCATCCAATTTTTCCTCGAGATGATTTGTTTTTTTGTTTGTAGCAGAATATTTGTCATTAATTTTATTCACAATGGAATTAATTTTGATCTCAATATCATTACTCAGTCTGTCAACTCTATCTTTCAACTCCTTGGCTAGGTTTTCTTTGGCTACATTTTGCCAAATTTCGACAGATTTCTGTAGATTTTCAGTCAAATCAATAGCATTGTCAGAATGCTGTTGGTCATTTTGAAAAGTTGTTTCTATTTCATTGGTCTGATTTCTCACAATTTCAGTGTCATTTTCCATGTTTTCACTGGTAACAATAGAAGAACTATTTTGTTCAAAGCCTTGTGACGTTCGTGCCAAGTCGTGTAGAACTGTTTTGTCTTTCAGAATCCCTTGGTCGGCTGCCATATTCACATGACTTTTTTCAGGTTGTATCAGGTCTTCGACAATATGATTATCAATTTCATCAGAGGATCCGATTTCCTCATTTTGGTCAATAATCTTAACTGTCATCGTGGTTTTCATGCTTTTGAGTATTTCTTCTTTAACATATTGCATCTCGGCTAAAATTAGTGGTTTTATAGATGAAATTAATTTTTCCTCTGTAATTTTTCCCTCCTTTTCTGTTGCTATTTCATTTAAGATCTCTTTTCTTAGATCTTCTTTCATTTGCTGTAATTCAGCCATGATATAAGGTCGTATGGGGTCAAGTAACGTGTCCGGTTCTGTTATGTGTTTTTTGGAGTCTGATTTGTCATCTTTGGTTAAACCTTCTTCTAGAGTTTTAATCCTTTCCTCCATGTGCTTGTAATAAGTTGATTCTTTTGCTATAACCAGCTCAAGCTGTTCTACTTTGTCACTATAGCGATTCATATTCAGTACAATTTCTGGCAGTCGGATTTCTAAAGAACCCACTTGAGTTCGGTAATGATTAAACTGTACCTCCATGGAATGCATTTTTCGTAAAACTTGTTCATTCATATTACAACTGCTTTTTATACTATCTTTTGGAATCGTTAAGCTTAAAACGCATGATTCTGAAACAGATGACTCGGTAGGAGGTGCTCCTTCAACATGAAAAATCCACACAATGATAAATAATAATTTTGGATAATGTTTTAATTCCATTTTTTCACATGAAGAAATATTTGACTTCCACTCTCAACAATAGTTAGACAAATTTCTCGACTTGACTTAAATCCTGCAATTATAATCTTAGTGGATCCCTGCTGTTTATATAAATCTCTTTTCATAAACAAAAGAAGCAATTTTTTGGCATTCCCATCCTGAGTCACTTAAACAATTATAAACATTACATAATATGAATCTTTATGAAATTATCCTTCAATATTAACTTAAGTAAAAAAAGATTGTTTGTTTCATATCACTGTCGATTTCTTCAGGAGTGTAAATTTCATCAATGTATATTTCATCTTGTTCATATCATTTCCTGCTACCTACACACAAGATACTCTGCTGATTTTTGAGAGATCTGTCACTAGCCCCTGATTATCATCATGTTAAATGCTTGTTTACACATGTATGTTAATATACAGTAAGACCTACATTCCCTCAAGCTAAGAAAACAGCTGAGTTTAATTGCTTTGTTGCCTGTATAGAAAAGAAGAAAAAATAAATCTGGAAATAATTATTTGGAAATTCTTTATATATTTGTATGGTTTTTATTGAATATAAGCAAAAACAATTTGTGAAATAAAAAATAAAAATTTATTATGACTGTAGAAACTATGAAAAAATATTCTTAAAAAAGTAAAAAGAAAAACTTGCAAAAGAATGAAAAATTCTTTTAAAAAGTAAAAAAAATTCTTGTAAAAGAAAGAAATATTCTAAAAAAGTAAAAATCAAAAACTTGTTAAAGAAAGAAATATTCTTAAAAAGTAAAAATACAAGTACTTGTAAAAGAAAAAAACATTCTTTGAAAATTTTAAGATTTTAATTTTTTTATTGGTGTGTGGGGGTGTCAGTGGTTAATATATTATATACAGATTGATTTTCTTATTTTTAACAATTTTTGACAGATCCACAAATACTGATTACACTGTAGGTGGTGATTTTTGGAATATCTAACAATTAGCTTATCTGCAAGGGCACCCATTGATAAATGAATATGCACTAATTAGTAGTAAATTAATCTGCAGTGAAGCAGGGAGTAGTTATCCACAGAGAAGGTGTCAGATTTATCTTTTATCACATTGTAATAACTTAAGCTTGTCTTGTTTCTTATCAATGGAATATGGACTTCAACTTGCTGTTTATTTGAGAAGGGTCAGTTTTCTTGTTAAGTAGGCGTGAATAATCAGAATGGTTCCCCTGGGGTTTCTTTATCAATTAAGGTTTTTGAGGTGTAACAAATCAGAGATCAAAAAGTTTTTATTAAGTTTTGAAGAAAATGTAATTAGAATAAAATAAAATGTTTGACAGAACCATATGTTAAATATTTAAAAGCATTGGAATTTTTTTTGTAGAAATGAAACAAAAGAATTGCAAATCAACTGGTTTTGTTTTTTTGTAGAAATGAAACAAAAGAATTGCAAATTAACTGATTTTGTTTGACAGAACCATATGCTAAATATTTAAAAGCATTGGAATTTTTTTTGTAGAAATGAAACAAAAGAATTGCAAATTAACTGATTTTGAAAAATTACATTTGATATTTGATATTCTCATTATGGAAATGAATTATTTTATTAGCTAGTGTTTCTGTATAGAAATATGAACAAATAAATCAGATATTATGAAGACAGGAGGTACATATATATATATGTACTTTTTATGGCCTTAATATACTTGATGAGGCAGGTTTGTAAACTGCTCAAAACCTCAAAAAGAGGTGAAGAATGGGCTTTTTATTTTCTTTAAAATTTTGCAATAAAGATGGGTATTGAGGAAAACTCTGTTGAAAAAACTGGAAGGACCCTAAAAACCAAGAAATTTTTATTGCCTTGTAAATATTAACTAAATATACACAGCAAGGTGCCATCCAGGGTGCTGTGTTTTCAAAAACAAACCTTTATTTCAACAGGGGAAACTTTTTTTAGATGAATTTCAGCCAATGTGATTTGGAAATTATTGTGTCATATTTTGTGCTTGTGCATTGCTAACCAGGGAGAAAGAGATTTCATGGAGATCAAAAAAGAAATAACAGTGGACCATAGGACTGTTTTAAAACCTTTTATTGGATTATGTGGGATGATATAAATTTTCAAGGAAATTACAAATAATACAAAATACTTGTAATGTTTAACGAATAATAAAAATTTTATAATTGTTATGTATATGTATTAAGTCTTAAAGAAATGAACAAGGTTACCGTGAAACACTTATTTCTCATGGTGATCCAATTTTCTAGGAAATTGTGGACTTGTCAATCGACAATTGTCAATTGCCCAGTGAAAAAATTATTGTTGTCAAAAACTTGAGGGTTGAATAAACAACCATTACAAACATAGGGTAGTAGATTAATGGTTTCAGCAGAACTTGAATAAATATAAGAATGAATCCTATAATTGCATTCAGTAAAAAATAAATGTCTACATTAGCATTTCTTGGGGGTAAAAAGATGATGAACTTTCTGTAAAAATTCCTTCTCCAGAAATTTTCAAACCAACAAAATCCATGAAAATTGACAGAAATAACTGAATTTTACTTAAATTGATTGCCTATGTTCAGGCCTAGAGTATCTGGCTATTTATAATAATGTGTTTTTACTTGTAGGTTATAGTTGATGATTGTCAGAATAACATTGTATATGAGTTTCCATGTTATCGTTGGTTTGCCACAGATGAGGATGATGGACAGATCTCACGTGACCTACTGGCCGGTATAGGACCCACTTCATCTGCTCCAGGTAATATTCTGAAAACTATAATTAGGCCATGAAAAAATAAATTTTAGCTTCTCAGGCACCGCAGCGTCTGTCGAAAACCGGCTGCATCCGCCGTTTTTATAAGGAAAAAAAAATCGGTAATAGCGAAATTTTTGTCTTTCTGAGTCTGGTATCGGTTTCCTTTTAACAT
>JAULBM010300192.1:0-14879 GCA_032357055.1 Geukensia granosissima
AAAATCGTATAAGCGGAGATCTTCAGTGTTGTAACTGGTATTAGTTGACAATAAGTGGGGGGGGGGGCAAAAACATAGTTTTGCCCCCCTACTTTCAAAAGTGGGGGGGTCACTTGCCCCCCATGCCCCCCGGCTCCTACGCCCATGATTTAGTTTTCGAAAGATTTTTTAGGGCCAAAAGGTCCTTAATTCTGTAAAAGGTTGTCAACAAGTGAACATTCCAAATTATTATATGTCCGTACATAGGACTTCAGATGTTCATTCTGTGTAGTCAATAAGTTGTGGGCTGATTAACAGTCTATTCGACTAGCGAATAGAAAAAAAGTATCTTCTTTAAAGACGGCTGTCAAAATTGAAGAAGAATAAAGGATAAATATGAAATGTTACACAAATTATTGGTCATTTTTTTTTTTTTGCAAATTGCAGCATTAAGAGTATAAAATTTGGCATACTTGAAATTGAAGGCTTTATCAAACATTCAGTTTCCGTTTGAACTGCTGCGATTTTTTGAAGCAACAATAAAGCGAACGAGATGTTTTCTATAGCATCAGCTATGGTTTTATACACTCGGTGCTACGGCTTTTTATTGTGTCTCTTATTGGAATGATATCTGAAAAATTATAATAAAGAGAAACTTTAAACAGTTGACAAGATGTATATATACAAATCAGACAGCAATATCAATTATTGCCTATTGACGCCCTTCGAAAATTATTGCATTTGATTCACAATTTCTTTTTATTTCTGCATTATATTTATGACGTATTCTGCTTAAGCTTAACATTGAATTGTTTCGTCAGTTGAGCAATACATGTAAAGGGTCTTCAAAAGCATCTGGTTGGTTTTTTTGTTGTGTTATATCTGATTTATTCTTTGTCCCGCCGATAAATAAATATTGTTGTTTTTTTTCACAGAATGATGAGAAATTGTGCGAATTGCTGATTATCTTTTAGAATAGTTGTGCTAGTCTCATGGTTATCAATATGAAACCTTGATTCGTTGTAGAAAATCGTAGCACTTATACAATCTACTATAAAATGTCAAACGTCTACTTATAAAAACCCTATATTTACAAAATTTCTTGCCATCTGTAATCTGTAAAAGGCAGTCAAGTTGATTTGATTTGTACCATTGGAATCCGCTCGAATGCAACAGCTTTTTTTAAAGTGTATAAACTGAAAAAATTGTAAAATTTTAATATAAAAGACCGATTTGTTACGGCAGTAAATTGTTGCTTTAAGAATTTATTTCGACATTCATCGTGATATACTGATATTTTGAAAATGTGCTCATTAGAAGGGTAGTGCTCATGGATTTATGCTTTATTGGGTTAATTATGTATAGAATGGACCCGCCCAGGTTAAATGTGACGGTAATTACGAAGATATTCCCATAGAGGTGTATTGGGAATAATTATAAAATCAATTTTCTCGAAAGCAAATCATTTTTTACAAAAGAGAAAGTAGGGTAAGGGACCTACCGTCGTTTTCTTTGTTTTGACAAAAAATGAACCGATTTGGTCGAGAAATAAAGTTGTTTGACGGCAAAATCCATTATTTAAAGAAACGGACTTTAATAAGATGTATATGGATTGTCTCTTTTGAACCCAGAAAAAATATCAGTGAGTTAGAAAGCACAAGATAGTTTGTGACATAAGCGGGCGATTTATTAAATAAAAACAATGCTTTAGTCTATGAAATAGCCTTAGAAAATTTAGGTTGTTAGTATTTATCGGTAGTATATATACAACTCTAATTTATGCTGGTAATTTTTTATTTTCCCTCAAAACTGTTATTCTGACTCTTTCGTCATAATTGTGTCCAGCAAACCCAACTATCAACCAAAATAGTCGCCAAAGCCGAATTTATTTGAACATATTAATTTAAGATTCTATGGGAAATTCAATTAACAATCTTCTTGTTTAAAACTATTGAACCAATTGCAAGCAAACTTTAGAAGAATGGTCTCCTACAAAATTTGTTCCAACATTCCTTCCTGGTTACAATAAATACTTGTAAGGACAAGTGTTGTCACTATCAGGTGAACGATACAGACTCCTGGGAGCCTCTAGTGTGATATAATGCTCTGGATAGAAGTTTGTAAACTTGATATTGCCCCCTCATTGTTAACTATTATTTCAATAAAAAAAAATCTTTCAAAAACAAAATGCATTATGTAGCACATGTTCTTGTTTATCTATGAACTTGAAAAATATTGGTGACCTTACACCTATCCCGTCGGGTATCCCAATTATATCAATTTTTGTCAGATGTGAAGCACCCCCGTTGACATCACGTTCCAAATCTTACTAATTCACAGTGATTTAAGCAATTGTGTTGTATAGGTTTAAATATCCCTGGGACTAGAATAATCGGTTTAGTGTAACCTGTATTGTCGTTTAGTCCATGGCTTTTTCGAACTGGCAATGCCAGAGGTCATCGTTAGGTTACTTTGTGTAGAAAATCTAAATCAAAGCAAGTTTACAACAGTCAAGAAATAAAAGCTGTGTTCTCATTATAATTTTTATAAAACTTCGATTATACAGCAAAATAATGGAAATTCCACTGTTGTATGGGCAATGATTAATATCTAAATATGTTTACAAAAAAACAATTTCTGTTTTTTAGATGGGTGATTCGCAATTTAAAATTCGACAGCGTTGTACTGAAGATGGTAAAAAAATATCCTCGAAAAAAACATTTATCCCCAATAGATGCTATCGACTGTGCTCGAAGGTCAAAGGAACCTTTTAATAAAAGGTACAACAAGTTTATTGTATGCACGACAAACTAAATTTTGCCAAACTTACCAAACTTTTTTTAAATTTTTTATGGCCAACTTTTTTGTGATCTGTCGTATTTTAATCTTTTTTCAGAAAGAAGTTAACAGTCGCCGCAGGCAAGTTACACATTCTTCAAGATTTTGGGTGATATTTTAAGTGTATGTGCAGTTGACCGAGAGAAATAACAATTCGTCTGACATCTTGTTTAACAAGAGCCCACAGGGTGTTTTTCTATCATGTAATCTATTAATTTGTCTAGTTATTCAGAATTCAAGCGAAATCTTTTATATGTGTGTCATAAAATAGTACTATATATCGTTGTATTGAAATCATAAAACGTCCTGTTGTAACGAAATCCTTTTTCTTGGGTTATCTATAGAGTGGCAACCAGGCCATCTGAACAAGCTGTTCGATCGCTTTCTCGGCAAGATGATTGTTACATTGATATTGACTCAATACCCTAAACAATACAATGTAAGTCTCCTCAATAATCTGGAATGACTAAAGGCGACGCGGAGTGGGCTCGTGGTTGAAGAGACGGGTATTGCTTACCCTTTTGGACCACATGAGTTCGTCCCTTTTGTGGGATCGGCATTTCTCATTGTAAAATGGCCCTTGTGTACAGTCTATGAAGTATTTCGATTTGTTCTTGTTTGAGGTTACCCTTGTCCCTCGGACCCTACAGTTTTCTCTCTCTCTCTCTCCCTTCCTATTCGATAATGCAAGGTAGTGCATGCTTATTTCAGAAGATGATTATTGGGAGTTAGCGAATGACCATTTTTTGTCTGTCAGTAACTTTTTTTGTTTTCTTTTTTTTTTTTGCAAAATAAAACATACACATAAAAAGATGAGATGTCGGGTAAATGTCAATGGAGACCATACTCTGTGAACTTGAAGTCAGTCGTTTTAGGTTGTATGTAAATGATTCTAAGTCCATTTCATAAAATAATGGAGATATGGAGCAATTAAAAAAACAGAAGGTTACACAAAAACATACATAAATAAATACGTCCTCTGTGTGGTATTTTATATTAATTTTCAGTAAGACTGATTTGCTTTGACATTGGGTATACTACGTTTTAATGACACTTGGGTGGAATAAAAGACTATCATCATTATATTTATTTAGACCAAACAGGTGCCCGGAAAACAAGTTTATACCTCTTCCATAATTTATATCTGTTCCACGTTATATTACTTTTACACAAAAGTTTTTATTTGGGGCGATTTATAGTTTTCATCCTTGTGGAATGACCAGGAAAGACCTCTAAATAATCTAATTCCCTCTGTTTTTCTCGTGGTTGGAGTCTCTGACATTTACCCCAATTCTTTTCATTTTCATATTTTGTCATTTCTTGTTCTCATTTGGGCGTTGGTAGATGTAGGGTTATATCTGCCCCTATTATCCGATTTCTATATTATATAATATAATACACAAAACAGAAAAAACCACATCTACCAAAATATTTATAGAACCTTTTTGTGGTTTTATTAGATTAGATGATAATTTACTATGATATCATTTATATAAGATATCATTTATCAATCCCAATTGGCTGTTACATATGTTTGTGTAAAGTACAGTCCATTTTTCTTCCTCTGTTCATAGTCTTGTTCTCTCAAACCTGTCAACGTTATATATAACTGTTGTCACTATGGTTTCTAGTTTCTAGCATTGTACTACAAAACTGAAATGTTCATTTCCCACAAATCATCTGTTCTTGATGTCACCAATTTAATAATAATCTGTCTTCATATTTTTATCACGTTGCTTAAAATATTAAATTTTCAATAAAATAGCAGTACACAGGAAAAAGTGCCACGCATGTTAAACATGCGTAAAAACGCATGTTAAATGCGTGAATAACGTGTGTTTTACATGCGGTAAAAAAGTATGTTATACACAGGAAAAAGTGCCACGCATGTTAAACATGCGTTAAAAAACGCATGTTAAATGCGGGAATAACATGTATTTTACATGCATTTTTACCATGCAAAAACGTATAAAAGATAACACATAGAAAACATGTGTTTACCAACGCATGTAATTCTGCACATGCGTTAAACATGAGTTAATAAAAACGCATGAAAAGAACAATTTTAAATATGGTTTTCATGCCATGCTTTCGTGCCTTTTGTTAAGGTACGTTTACACGATCAAACTCATTTCATCAAACTTTCACATGCTCCATCAGACCGGTTTTCAACCTGAGTTAGACAGTGTAATCACCTCATCCGACAAGTTTGACAACTCCATCAAATATTGGTTGAGAGTTGGAAGTGTTGTCAAACATGTTTGATGTGGTGTTTGAGTTAGAAACAGGTGCACAGGTAAAGATTGAAGAAAATTTGATGAAAAAGTTTGATCGTGTAAACCCACCTTTAAACGCATAAAAAAGTTTTAGGACGCATGGTTTACATGACTAAGGGCACACACGTAAAACTTATGTAAAACGCGTGGCTAACAACGCATGTTTCCCATGAGTGGTAAGAAATATGCGTTTTCCATGCGTCCTCTAACGTTCGTAAAACACATGGTAAACACATGTAAAATATTCGTGTCACTATTTCCTGTGTATTTGTGATATTAGCGAGGTTGCAAATAAAAAAAACAAACAAAAACAAAAAACAACTACAAAAATTATGCATTTTTGCTAAAGTTCAGACAAGAAACTGTTTTTATTCGTACAATTGCCGACGTTATTTGGGGTCCTTTGCTGGGTCTGTGAGTGTGTTAAATTTTTTATCAATCCGTTTCGAATTATGTAAGAATTAGTAATGCGGTTACTGTTTTGGACACGTTCAGTGAAAGGTCATTATCACTATTGTTAAATATATACTTTTTGTATTTGTATGTCCGTCTTGTTGATTTGTCGTAATCCTTTATAATACGGATATTAGACCAATAAAACATTTGATTTGATTTGATCTATTGTATTCCAAAAAGTTATTTCAGCTATCTTGACACACAAAAATTCCCCAATCATATATTTATTAAGTCAGTAGTTGGCACCTTTTCGCACACATGATTTAATTTAACAAATACGTGGATAGATTTTATATGAAATATATTTAGGAATTTAATCAGGTGACAAAATATGGATACCAGGCCCTTTATGTGGATGTAAATGTGTTTCCCTAGGACTATCATGAAACTAAAACTACTAGCATGTTTATCGAGCGAAAAAGTCACCAAATGTGTTCAAAGCCGAAGGATTAATCATAGGCTATGAATTGCAACTTTGTTGTTTGAAGCAATTTTTACATGTCACGTTTATCAAAATTTAAACATGAAGACCTTCACAACTAAAACTAAAGAACTCCGGTTAATGAAACAAGATGCATGTAAAAATGTCTAACAAAAATGCATTTGTTGATAAAGTCTTTCTTGGTTAATATTTGCACAAAATGAAAATTTGTGAAAACTACATGCAGTCGCATTTTACTTTACAATTATTCAAATATGCTTTAACATTTGAGCATTTGCAGTTTTGAAACCTCAAAATACGCATATAAGACGAAATATTTGCCAATTTTTACAAATAGTTGACAACTTTAGAAATTTGCCCTAAAAGTGAAACAATACCAGGGAAATTTGTAGCGGAATCTCTTTAAAATGTCCTCCTCCCGAGAAAACTCTAGAGGCAGGATTCGACAAGACCAGGTGCTAAGATGACGTTAATAACCCAGTGGATTCATTGGATCCGGAGAAACCCACAAAAACAAAATAAAAATAAAAACAATATATAAGAAATCGTATAATTTCCCTGTGATTTGACTGGAAAACGCAAAAAGAATTCTCATCTCGCTCGGCTCCGAAACAATTTTTGAACTCAATGGAATATATTGTGCATAATTGATATATATACCATAACTACCAGGAGACTACAAGAACGTCTAGTCCTTGTGAAAGTTACAAACATTTATATGCTGGCAAAGGGTACGGATAATGGACACTACTATTTTTATATATGCAGGACTTTATTCTGTGAAGTTTCATTCTATTGTATAATATATAGTTATACTAGTATCTAATCCATTATCATAATATTATACTTCCAAAGTGTTACACTATACTAAACTCAATTTCATTTTAAATTCCTTTGACCAAATCAGCTATACTGCAAGATATGTTCATGTAATACGTAAACATATATCAAAACCGTCATAGGAAGTATACATTTAGCCAAAAAATCTTTCAACTCCCACGTCTGTATGTTTCATAAACACGTGACTCGAATTCAAAATATTGACTGTAGGCATTATTGAGTCAAAACTTTCTATAAAACACATGATACTTAATAAAAAAGCTATTTATATATATATGGTACCAAAACGGGTCAAACTTTTTCAATGCTTGTATGTATCTTATAAACTGACTGCTTTTATAAGTTGGGGATAAAATATTTCTAAATAGCCACCAGCTTAACAAAGCGAAAATATGACAGGTTTTTTTTCTCAAAACGTCTACCTAAATTGGTCACGCCTTGTTTTACGTCTTCCAGAGATGTCTCCATTTTGTTAAGTCTTTTTCTTGTAACTAATATAGATCTTTATGTTTGATTAAACAACGTGTCAAAGAAGAACAAGTACTGCGTTCCTATGAATAGCATGTAAAAGCACTTTGTTTGAATCAGTTCCCACGTCAATAGACGGGTGAAATAGTGGGTAGATGAATACGATCAATTTTTAGCCAATGGCCAGGTAAAAGATCAATACATACCCTTTTAATTGAGAAAAATGTTGTTCTACAAGTTGACCAGAGGGATTCCGAGTTGAGTGGTCACTTATGTAATAGCATTTAAAATCTTAAAAGTAGAACTAATTCCTTGAGGTGTGTCCAACAGTAGGAGATTGGCAGGAATAGAGAAAGGACGCTTGTTGGACGGTAAGATAGTTGTTTAATTAAATCTAAACATGTTAATTAAAAATGAATAATAATTTCAATTTTTCGTATGTCTTTTATCTTGTTTTGTAACAAATTGCTTGTGTGGCTGAAGTTCATCTCATGCTGTAAAACTGGCGTCTTCAGTTTCACTTAATATTTAAAGTTGACTAAAAAGCGTCGCCTGTTTGATCACTTTTTGAAATGGAACGGAGTTGATTATTTCTCAGAACTTGCTTTTGGACAAAGCTGTAAAATTCAATTGCTGATTTCATCGTATTGTCCTTTGCTGGGAACGTTTGAGAAATTCGTTCTTGTATAAGAGTTACTATTTCTTAAATTATACAGAAGCTCGAATTCGATGACTGTTTTATATTTCTGAAAATGGGATAACAATCATACAACTATTGGATACGAAGGTTTTTAGGAATCTGGCGTTGGGTGTGATCACATAATTTTTGTAAGAATATGGTGTCACCATAACTATCGTGTCACCATTTAGTACGTTCTTTAGAAATTTCAGGATTTGTTCATTAAAAATTGAAGGAGTTGTCAGATTGGTTTCGGAAATCAAACGGTTACACTATATATTTATGAATCCTAAATTGATTATTATATTTTCCTGATATTCCTGAGTAAGTCTTACTCGAGCTTTTCTGTGCTCAATATGATCTACCGACTAGTAGCTGAGATAGGATATTTCTAATGGCAAAGTAATCTTTGTGCTTTCTGGTTGCCTTAATCACTTTATCAAAAAATATGCACGGAAAATAAAAGAAAAAAAAATACAAATAGGAGAAAAATATCAGGATAGTAAATTAAACCAATGAGAACTTATTTGGATCATATTTTCTTGAAAATTTATTTGAATAATATTTTCTTGAATATTTATTTGAATCAGATTTTCTTGGATATTTATTTGAATCAGATGTTCTTGGAAACCAGATTTCAATAATTTGCTCAAACGAGACAATTAATTTTTAAATACCCCAAAATGTTTTTATTACTCAAGGCAACAAGCGATGACAGTTAGGCGTGTCAGTTCGCGTCTAACAAGCTTTTATTCGATCTATTGTTGGTATAGTACAATAGACTAGGCAGACTTAAAGCTTTAAACATTTCTATTCAGATTAATGAAGGTAAACTGTATCATAAGCAGCTAACCCGAGCGGTGGTTCTTTTATAATAAAAACATGAAAATCAATAGAACATTATTCAAAATATTTTACAAACATGTTTAACAGGGGCAGTTCAGACATTCCAGGACGGCAGAGAACCTTTAACATTTTTGACACGAGTTTTAAATCACTATGAAAAAAAACCATGTTATTTCTTTTTGGATAAGGGATAAGCATCGCCTTCTGTGGACTTTAGGCCTTACGTTTCCACCCTCCTGATTGCTTGAGGGTGATCAAAGTACTGAACTACATTGTATATATAAAAAAGAATTTTGTTAACAGCCATGCACAAAGCAAAATCCTACAAGTCATAACTCGTGGTTATTGGCTGGTCTTGTGCAGTTTTATCTCTTCTTCTATCTATGTAAATTTCTGTATTTCGCCTACATTTGTCATTTATTCTGGCAATTTATACTGCTTACCTGAAGTAGTCGGATTTTACTGCGAACTTGTTGATTTTGATCTTTGCGATCTCGACATCTTACACACATTTTTCATTTTTCATATTTACAAAATAGAAGAAACAGTTTAAAAGTTTTTTTATTTGTTTATTGACATCAGACCCCGGAGAGACTTTTTCCTAAGTCAGGAATTTTGGTCATAGGTTTGTTTTTGTGTTTAATGTTAAGTACATTTTTGATAATATTAAGGTAATATTTACGTATACACGTTTTTTAATTTGGGGCGATTAAGAACATTTCACCGTGGTATTCCACCTTTGATGGAGGCCTTGTATAGACCTCCAGATTTGTAAATTCCCTCTGTTTTTCTCCTGGTTGTAGTGCAGTCTCTCTGACTTTTACTCCATATCTTTTCATTTTCATATATAGGTTGGTGGTTATAGTAAATGTTGTAAAACTCGATTGTTTCAGAAATCACTAAAATGTACATTTCATAGACTTCTTTTACTTTCAGAAACACGGAATTGTAAAGGGAGTTGGATTTCCATCGTGCCACCATCACGATGGCGGGGTTTAACAACGGTGTTATCCTGTTATTTATTGTCTCATTTGTTGTGTCAGTTCTATGTCAAAGTAAGTATACTTTAATTTGTATTTGTTTTATAACACTGCTCTTTGCCACCTCACAAAAGTACTGTATTTCAAATAGAAATTCGAAATGTTCTTTTCAATACCATGCAAAGAATGATTCATTTTGTCACCGGCTTCTGCATGGTTTGGCACTTCCAATTATTATGTGTCAGTCTTGTTTATTTGAAAATTGGAGGGGGTAATTTAATTAATTTGGGGCATACGTATTGATACAAACTCACTGTCAAAAATCATAACCGGTAAATTTGGCGTCCCATTTTAAGGATTCAAAGAGACAAAATACCTTCTTTATAAATTTTATTTTTCTAGTCTAGCTGGATTGACAGTTTACCGATGTTAAATAAATTTGGTGAATTTTGATATGCTATTTGTATACATCTCAAGGATGTTATATCTACACAGCTACTTACATCTACACAGCTACAACAACATAGGAATTATAGAGATTCAAACATAGCAAATGAAGTAATCAAATCCAAACATTAGAAATAGGAAGCCACATCCTGCGGTAGGGACAACTGCAACACGTTTCTAGGTCTTTATAATTTATAACTTATAATTACATATTATTAACACATAACAATAATCTGTATTAATCAGCTTTATGTCACTAAGGAACTCGGTGATATTTGTCTCTTATGACTTGATAACATTACATGTCATTTTACGTAATAAAGATAGATATTTAATTTAAATAACAATAAATTCAATTTCACAGATTTCAAACTAATATCCAATTAGCACAACAGTCCTTTTACCTCAGTTAAATCAATATCAACAACACAGTTAATTATCGATCGGGAAAAAGTAGTACAAAAAATAAGACAGGGACCACCGTCCGACTGAGAGCATTAGTTTGCTGTGTAGGATAAAAATTTATTTTATTATAGTGTCACACATTGATTGAAACAATAAGTATATACAAATCAAATCATTTAAAATGCAATCAATGCCCAGCCATAAAGTTTGACTTACGAGACACTTTTAAACGTATAAACAAAAATATATACATAATAATTTACTATGATGTTTGACAATATCATTCAAAATACGTAATAGGTCTTGTTCAAAAAATCAATAGAAATATCTTCTAAAAATTTAAAAAAGTAAACCCTCATAAATAGTTAATAAATAGGTGTCAATATACTAAATCAACCAATCAGATTGCAAATCAACACAAAATATTCTTAGTCAATTTACTACCACATTTAAGTTCTCTCATAAATTGGTTTCATCTTGACTTCTACTAAAAGATAATTTTATAAGAACAATTTGAATATAAGTTTGTTCATTTCTAATAATGTGGGAAGAAGTTATAGCCCTTTGAATACACGGCCTATATGAAGAGATTTTCTGGAAGTCAAAATGCTAATTGTAGATACATGTAGGGGTTTCCCCTAGGGCAATGGCATTTCACTACGAGGTTTTAAATGTCAGTTGATATTCTCAGAAAAAGTACGGCTTACCCTAACGATTCAGAATATATAAGGTTTTGGTCAAGTTAAACCTAAGGTAAAATGGCTAGACAAATTTGAAAAATCAAAAATTTGATTGAAATATTAAGGAATTTATTTAGTATATTGACACCAATAGTTAATGACTAATAAAAAATAATAAGACGTGCTAAATTCAGAGTAATTAAGAAATCAAGATTTGGTCATGCTATCAGAGCCGGGCTATGGTATTTACAAGTTCTGGAATGCACATGTTTATTTTGTAACGAATAAAAGTTATTTTGGATTTAAATTTAGGACATAGTAATATACAGGTTCTACAATACAACTGATAGGCTTTTATAAATTTATAACAAACACCTAATATATTTTAAAAAGCATACTGATAAAAATAATAGTTGATAAAGAACTAATAACTGACGAAATAGTCGGCACGACCGCGGAAAAACCATCCACGTATTTTTGAATCGCGAAAATAAATCTCGGCGAAATATATCATCATCAAAACGCGAAAATTAATAGCCCTGAAAAAAATGGTTTACAGTATTTCTATTATTGTAAACGAGTTGAAAACAAAAGTAATTGTTTATATTTAATACACATAAGTTTTAATTATTTCGTAACCATTTTCTTAAAATATCATACCATAGTGAAAATGAAACCGACAGATTTTAATCTCATAGTATTGCACACGGTTGACCTCATTTCGATGAATTTGACCTCTTATTTTGATCTGTTTGGATAGGAGAACTTCAACTGTATTTGCATCTCGACTTATCCATATTTTCGGTTTTAATATTGCTGATGAGAAATTACTCCTTGAATTACATATACAGGATAATTAATTACCAATACTGAGACAATATTGGTAATCGTGCTTTTTGCAAGGATATATAACTTCAAATGATAATGAAGAACAATGGTAAAGCAGCGCCTGCCGACCGACTAACTTTGGAATTTCAATTCACTTTCTCTGCCTAGAGTTTGTAATACCTCCCACTTTACACTGAAATTAGTTATATTGGATTGGAAATTGGCAATGCGATGGTGTCTTTAAAGAGACGGGAACTGCTTACCCTTTCTGTCTACCTGAGTTCACCTGAGTTCACCCCCCGTTTTTTTGTTGGGTTCCGCATTAATCGTAGTTTTATGTTTGTTTATAGTTTTATGTGTATATGTGTCATGTTCCATCTTGTTCTACATATTGCCGTGTTTTTCGACTTTCCCCTTTTGTCTGACCCTTCGGTTTTCTTTCGCTTCCTCTGTTTCCTTTACGTTATTTGGTTTATCAAATACATTATGATATTCAGATCATCTAGACACACTGGAAACTGTACTGGTACTGTATCTTTGGAAGTGATGCTGTGCATATTCTTAACATAGAAATCTCCTTCTTTATTACTAAATAGGTCATGTAATTGATATAAAAGATATGGATTCTAAAAGGTTAGATTTTTTATATTGTTGCGTTTCAAATTTTGTGTTTGGTCTGCTCTGCATTAACAAACGACCTATGTTAGAGTAAATGGTTTCAAAGCCATCCAAGAAGCTCAAGCTAGTCAGATGACACACAACACCGTGACCAAAAGATGGGGAAACATGAGAAAAGCATTAACAAACAAAATATACTACAAACAAAAATAAAGATTGAGTAGCACAAAGAATTAAGCCATATAATTATGCACTCGCACAATACCTGGTTTTCTATGAATATTAATGATATTTTTACACTACACTTAATCCAGTCGGACGTATTATGATTTATGTCGTAGTTTAGGACTAGGAGAACATGTTTGTTATCAACTGTGTTTGGATTTTGAACTAGCTGTCAGAATAGCGAGCATTTTTACGAGGTCGGAACATCATATTGTCTCTTGTTTTTTTATTATTGTTTGTTATTGTCTTTTGATTTGCATCGACCTCAAAAGTTAAATCTTTTGCGGTTAATTTTTAATGTTAGTTTTTATGCCGTTTTGTCACACCAATGTGTCAGTTTAGGGGGAGGGTGGGGTACTTACAACAATTTTAACCATGACGAATACTTTATTGGACAGTTATTGTTACATTCAAATGTCATCACATTTATCATTATCTGTGGGGGGGGGGGGGGCCATAAAGTTTTTATACTAATTAGATCTTTCATACTTTTGCACGGCTTTGTCATTGACAATAATACAATTATCATAAGCTTTTAACTGTGTTCTATAGATTTTAAAATCAAAATGTATTGTATATTGTCCACTTAAACCTACGTATGTTGTATCGATTGCATAATCATACCACATCTCTCTTTCCTATATAATCAATATTTCTTGTATAACAACTATACTTTTTACAGCTCGGTAGTCAGCCATTAGTTGCTTACCATTCCGTATAACCTGTTTGTACAGTTTGTGTTACTATAGCTTTAGTTTTCAGTGAAGTGTTGTGTGTACTTTGTTTGTATTTACTTCTTTTTTGTTGGCATCGGTCTTGTCTGTCTTCTGATTTAACGATTTCTGTCTGCCCTTTGGTATATTAGAATTCTTTTTACAGATATGACACCATTGTATATTTGTTTTCAAATCTTTATTTAGAATTTCATGTCACTTTACAAATTTATGTTGGATAGAACGTTTGATTTTCTTGAAGGTGTTTTTAAACCGGTTTTTTCCGCGTGTATTAGTTTTTCTTCAAATATCTTTTCGTCGTTTTGGTCTGGTTTTCTTGTTTGCGTATGAACTTCCTGTAAAGAAGCACTACTATAAAATTGTATAAGAAGGTCATTTAGCAGATTAACTACCTAGTCGCGACGGACCAGAACGTTAACCATAAAAAAACGATAGTGCACTAATAAACACTCCAGCCCACACGTTCACCTGATTCTCTCGTCTACTAGATAAATTGAAAACATATATACATGTATATACAAGTTTTTTGATTCAAGATCTACCTTGATTAAGTATATAACAGAAACCTAAATACAATCCAAAATTTAATAAAACAGAATTTACATATTGTTTTTCTGCTGAATAATAAATTTATTGAATATCTGCTTCTACAATATTCACCTTGGTAGATTAGAGGTTCCTGTGACATAAAAAAATATTTTATATATTACTGTGTGACCTTTGAATTTTTTCACTCATTTTAGGACATTGCATCATATATGTAACTACAGTGCTTAAAGTTTCCTGATTTTTTTATACGGAAATATTTCAATTGTTATAAATTTATTAGTTATTTCCTTCAAAAGAAATATATCAACAACTAGATAAAATGGATCTAGCCAGGATTATTTTGCTGGTTTTTACTTTGATCAGTAAGTTTAATATGAATAAATTTTAAAAGATGGACTGCAACTTAGGATATATTAGTAGTAGTTCGTGGGCTAGGTAGGTCTACCGTGCACCCCCCCAGGACTCAACCTCTCCAACTTTTTAAAATTCGTATTTATATCCTTTTTCATATTTTAAATGTTAACAAGCATAATATTGGGATGCTTTTAGGTTTTACTGTATATTTTGTACCCCACCATGTTATTTTTGC
>JAULBM010300202.1:0-14878 GCA_032357055.1 Geukensia granosissima
AATGTTGAATGTGTCTTAATGAATGAAAAGGGATCTAGAGTGTCATTTGGCATGAGTTGCAGATTTCATTCAATACATATACACTAAACTAAATATATTATATAGTACGCTATCAACTACTGTAAAGACACATTATTTGATTATGTTGTAACATGGGAATTGTTGAAGCGTTCACTTTTTCTTGTCGACTGCCATTATATTTGAAACAAATTATTTGTTGAGATGTACCTATCTGCATATCATTGTATCTGTATTTTTGCCACACTTTCACCAATATTCGATACGACAGTTGTTGAATCAACTTGATTCCTGTTCTTCTGATTCCAAATCAATCAGGTTCGGGAACCAGTATAACATAATAACACTCAAATCAAATATGGGAAGCGTTTCAAAATTCCGGAAGTAAAGACGTATAAAACATCTAGTATCAACAATTAAAATATTTTGCGATAAATTCGGTGCAGTAAAGTTCAATGTAATAAAACTACCACAATGATCATTAGCTAAAATTGATCCATGAAGAACACGGTTATCTTTTCAAAATTTCCCATACATCAAAAGATGTCTTTTGACCCGAGCATAAAATACAATTTTGTACCGTGACCGACCAGGGACGTGTCGTGTATCTGTTATATACGTCCCGACAAAGAAAAATTATTAAAGAATCTTGACCCATCATTAGCCACTGGCCCTGACCAAATACCAGCACGAATACTCAAACAATCAGTTGTTTTGTAACACATCTAACTGCAATATCTTCAATGTAACATCTCCGTAGTTAACGGAAAAGTCCTTATAAGGACTTGCGACAAGCAACTGTTATCCCAATCTTCAAAAGAGGCAAAAAATATCTAGCATGCAACTACAGGCCAGTCTCTTCAACATGTATTTGTTCATTGTAAATAAATTATAAGAGAATATATTGAAGCACTGATACAAACATAACATCTTAGTTGACTGCCAACATGGACATGATGGATTCCGCTCAAAAATGAGCTGATCCCAGCTACTAAAACTTAGTCTCGAACTACTAAGTAACCTTCACTCTGGGATACAAACAGGCTTAATCATATTAGACTTTTCGAAGGCATTTGTCAAGGTACCTCACCAAAAAGTTATAGGAAACTTGAAAAAAGGTATCTCACCAAAAAGTTTTAGGAAACTTGAAAATTACGATATAAGGGGTAATACCTGGAACTACCGGTGTCTGCTTTCCTTGACAATAGAATGCAACAAGTGGTTTTGGATGGTGACGTATCTAAGCAATCGTAAGTGGAGTTCCACAAGGTTCAGTTTTGGATCCTATGCCGTCTTCTTAATTTTCATCAATGATTTACCAGCTGCTGGAACATCTAAAACATAATTATTTGCGGACGACTGTATACTATACAGAACTATTCACAAGCATGACTACATCATCACCCTTCAAAATGATTTCAACAATCTTGCAACATGGGAGAAAACGTGCATGGGGTATGCAGTTTCAACCAGAAAAATGCAACTCTCTGTGTAACAAGGTCTCAGTCTGATCACAAAATAACTACATATTAAAAGGTCATGTACTAGAATCAGTAACCACAGCAAATTATCTTGGTGTAACTATCTCACATGACATGAGGTGGGACCCACACATAAACAACATTACCTCATAAGTCAACAAGATCTCATGCTTTCTGATACGAAACCTCCAGATTAAAAAAAAAACACAAAAGCCTTGCATATAAATCAATGGTAAGATAAAATCTTGAATATTGTACCATGTAGATGTAAATGTCCCTACACCGGTAGCCCAAACTATAGACAGTTCAAATACAAAATAATTTCATTATCTTAAAATGTGTTATTGTTTATTAGGCACGTATCCAATATCCCCTGTTTTTATCATTTGAAGACTGCACAGCGAAATTTCATATTTTAACCCCTAACCCCACTAATGATTTATCTCGAAAACAGTTTTCACACAAATTGAGTACCATTTTTCTTCGGACAGACGGACGGACGGAGGGACAGACCGAGAGACGGAAACAGACATACACAATTCTGAAACCTTTATAATCAAAAACTCGTTTACGGGTATTTATTAATTTATATAGAACGGGGAACACACACACAGAGTGTAATTTTATTTTATATATTTTGTATGTAAATCTGCCTCATTTTGTGAATGCAAGAACATACTGTCTCGGGTAACAAGACATGACAGAATCTACACTTTAGACAAAAGATGATAACATTTGTGTTCATAAAAATTTACATTTGTTATACTAGACTAGTGTGGATATTTAAATATCTTGCTTGTATAAAATATTTCGACCCACTTTGTCTAATTTAATAAAAGTATGTCGTACCATTAGTACATTCGATGACTAATGTGCTTCACAAACATGGTTGACCTACGAAACAAAGATATTAATAAACAGCTAGATCACCTGAAGCACGAAAACTTGACGCTGAATGTGTCAAAGTCTCTTCACAATGCAAACTAATGCCACTGCAGCTGCGGGTAAACTTTAAGTTGTGCTGTTTTGTTCACTTTGCATGACTTTTAAATAGCTTGCTAAACCAGACTCGCCACAGACCTACGACCATGAGAGATTAGGCTTCGTTCCTCACGAGAAGTGCAATTGCCCTTGGGGTCTATCTCCGACATTGGCTTAGGAACTTTGTACCCTTCCGAGGCTCTTGAGTTTATCCTGTTTTGTGGGGAGTCCGTTTTGTCTATGTGGAAGAGTCCGTTTTGTTCATGTCAATGTTCGTTTAAAGCTCACCTGACCCATAGGTGAACAAATTTCACCACTTTATGTCCGTCCGTCCACATTAACGTAAAGATGGAATCAACTCTGATGGAAAAATTGTAGCTTGGTCACCCTCTACTAAAATTGTATCTGACATAACTACCTTGAAACCAAGATCGTTACTGTCTACCAACCCAATTTCACCCAAGTACCGATTCTCGCCAATGCAACCATGAAACAAAACTGCTTTTAACATGAACAATATTTAATAACATAGATATTTATGTCTTTCCAAATCATTATTTTTCATTCTGAGACAAATTTTGTTAATGAGAACACTTCTGAATTGCGAGATTGGATACCAGACGAGATTGTATATTATATACACTAGGTCATAAATATGGATTAATATTCACTATTGTCTGAGTCAAAAATTCATCTTTGGAGACTTGCATGCAAAAACTATGAGCCAGAAGTATTGTTATTTGCCCGGAAGGAATAATATTTTCGGGTTCTTGCATGAATATAGATGAATATTGTCTCAGAGTAGAATATTATATTGCACGAGCTTGCATGTGCAATTGCATATTCTACTACGAGGGATAATATTCATCAATACTTATGCGATAACCCTATTATTGTATGACAAAACCTTAAAATGCTATAAAAATCAATTGTTAAAAATAAAGATCGTCACTTTTTCAGAGCAATCATTGAACTAAGCGTAATATCGTGTAATATTGCACGCTAACGTTTGGTTTTAGGTTTAACTTAAGTTTGGTAGAAGACCATCCAAGAACCGCTCCTCAAAGTTTTTATGCGGTTGCACCGGAGATTTATGACAAGAATGTTTAAACTGAATTTTCCATACGGTTAAAGGGGAACTGAAATTGGAATACATTCTATCTATATCGGAACTTATGCAGCTTGCTGCTTCATTTATTAACAGTCTCTTGCACTGAGGAAAGTGTACTCCACAGCTGCCCAAGTAATATATATGTGGCGATGTTATAAATATGTATTATTGTGTTAAATTGATATATGTATGGCTGTATGCCTTCAACCCCTTTGGGGTATAACTGTGCATTATTCAAATAAACTCTTTAATTTTAATAAATAAATCATGCAGCCTTGATGTCAATCTCGGTTGGTTGGTGAGGATCTAGCGGACACAGCTCTAGGGCATAGGTGCAGGACGCGTAATAAAAATATACTTAATATACTACATACACTAACGTTAGTGTATGTAGTATATTAAGTATATTTTTTATTACGCGTCCTGCACAGGTGCTCTAGGGTTATATAAATTATAAGCAGGGTCTTTGGTAACATCATCACTAGTTTAGGGTTCAATGATAACAACAATGACGAAAAACTGAATAACTTGATATGTATGTTTCCAAGGAAAATAGCAAACAATACTTTTAAAAGCTTTCATGAAAAGACGCAGTGTAATTTACGGTTAGGTAATTTTTGAAAGCTACCAGCCAGCCAGGAAGAAAACACAAACAGAATAAAAACACTAGCCTTTGGGATATATGCCACAGGATAACACCAATTCGTAAAAGTCGAAATTTATTTTTGAAGTCTATTTTGACTGTCATATTTACATGCGATCGCATTAAAATCCGATGCTCTAATATCAGAACATCGGATTTTAATAAGATTGATTTACATGCATCCTCACAAAGTAAACGGTCCCGTTTCCACACTTGTCTGTAAGTGTGGACAAAGGACCCTGACATTGTGAGGATGATTTACATGTACAAAAAGGGTTGTGTTTGACTCGAATCGCGCGTGATAAGGTTTGTCAGTTACCTGCTCAAGGTCACTGGGTCTCTCCGGGCACTTCGTCTTCCTTCACCAGTAAAACTGACCGCCGCGATTAAACAACAACTAAACATTGTGGCTTCTAAAACAATATTTAGTTTTCTCATTTTATCACGACGTTTGCGTATTTTACTAAATCTTAGTTAAGTTTATTATCATAATGCAAAAATCTTTTTATCAATGGAATCTTTACAGATATGTCTGTTCCCACGAATACACAGGACAGGTATGATGTACTTTTAAGACAGCAAAAATAAACTGCGACTGTAACCTTTAACCCATATTGCAATATTATTGAATTTTATCTTAATGAAATCTCTATTTTGTAAAGCATTCAACTCATTTGTTCAACGAAGTGGCCTTGGATATAGAGGTAAACATATTTTTTGTCCTCTTTTATCTTGGTGTAAGTGACAAGTCCAGGGTATTTCATCACACGCGACAGTTACTATTAATTTAAGACAAAAACAGGCGATAAATATTCAATTATCAAATGTTCTTATTAATTTCAGGGGTAGCAACAGGAATGATTTTGTCAATGAATAATTTGATAGATGAAGGCGTGAAAAATATTCTGACCTGTCATTTTCACAGTATAATTATATGACAAGGGAATTAAGTGCACTAAGGACTGTTTCCCAAGGGTTAAAATCAATAATATTTTTTAATAAATATTGATAGGAAAACAGGATAGACAATTATTTGTAAAAACTAGCTTATGAGTAAAATATATTAGGTTGGGATAACACAGAGCACAAGCCTCTAAACAAACTGATATGAATTTCTCTTTTAAACTGGTAGCACTTGTATGCTAAAATTAAGAGACCATATAAGGTTGGGATAACACAGAGCACAAGCGATCACAAGTTTTTATAAAAACTGATATGAATTTCTCCTTTAAACTGGTAGCACTTGTATGCTTAAATTAAGAGACCCTTAACTGTTTTACCGAATTTGATAAATGTGCTCGAATTTTGGTCCTTTAATTTCTTTTACACGCAGTCAAATTTTGCTTTTGAATAATTTTAAAAACGTATATGTAAGATTTGAAGTTTGACTTTCTGGCATGCATACCATATTCTTTCTCTTTAATGTTATTATTGCCCCCAACGTTTGAACTTTAGAATATACATAAAAATAAAAGTTAATCTCATCTGCAAATCTGGACCAAAATGGGTGCTTACTGCATGCACATGCGAGAAAATTTCAAAAAGAGAGAAATGGTTTGTCGCCTAAGAAAATAAATAAAGTTTTGTCGACTTTAAACAAACAGCACCACTTCAGTAAAATGTTTGATTGCTTACTTATCATGTTAGATCATTTCAGTTTTATTTTTATGCGAAATGGACACTTTCTTATTTTCTATATTATGTTTCAGTGAGCTGAGTAGTTCACTTTATTAAATTGAGAAAAATCCCTTGGAGGAATCTTCACAATTTTTACAAAACACAACAGAGATAAAGTCCGGTATTTTTATATATTTGAAATTTTTATACATATTCTTAGTTTTTTTCGCTACTCATATGGAAAATTGAGAAATTTTGTCGTTTCCATAACAATTTTTGTTTGCAGAATTTGTGAATTTATAAAATTGAAAATATTTTTATAGATTTTATTTCTATTGATATATTATGCGTACTGACTGAAAAAATAACTTGGCGGTACCAGAAATGCAAGAATTTAGTCGTCGTCGTAACTTTACTTTTTCACAAAAATCAGCAGTTTTCGCATGAGCACAGGACTAACGACGACACCTGAGATTCTTCAAACAAATTCTATTGCCTGTTTGATAGTTGAATCTTACTTAACATTTTCTTTTCAAATTTTTTATTGCCTTAAGAGATAATATCCAAAACATGATATACTCGATCCGATTTCAGTAGGAAGTACTTTAAAACAACGTTACTGCCTCGGTAGTGTAATGGTTAGCGTGCTTGCCTAGAGGGTTCGATTCCCGGTCGGGTCAAACCAAAGACATTAAAATTGGTATTAGCTGCTTCTCCGCTAAGCATGCAGCATTTAGGAGTAAGAGCAAAGACTAATCGGCCCAGAGTCAGAATAATGTGTCTGGGTAAAGTGGCATGTCTTTATTCGGACTGTTGCTTACAAAGCAGGGTTCATTCATCATCACCCATTATTAATATGCTCTCGTCCTGAATATACATGAAATATTTGCCACTGGACGTTAAGCATTATTCGATTAATCAATCAATTAAAACAACGTTCAGCGTTACTCTTTTTACAATTATTGATTTTCTTACTAGGTAACCGGTATTTTTCTGAAAAGGGAGGAAAGAAAACTGACTTATCATTTTCACGGTATAATAAACTGATCGCATCTTTTCACAAAAAATTAAAAAAAAAATGGCATTGCATCCATCTTGTCTTTCATCACGTTTTTTGACAAAACAGTGTTAAATCGTCAGATATTCTGCGTTTGAGACACCTCGTGCTGATAGGCTTATGTTTTATGTGCCTGTCTGAAGTCAGGATTTGTGGTCATAGGTTTGTATTTGGGTTTAATGTTTTGTTACATGTACATTTTTTACAACAGTATTAGTTTACGTATACACGATTTTTTATTTAGGGCAATTTAGAGCTTTTCACAAGGAGTGGTATTCCACCCTAGTTGAAGGCCTTATGGAGACCTCTAGAATTGTGAATTCCCTTACTTTTCTCGTGGTTGGCGTGCAATCTCTCTCACATTTACCACCCACGGCTACGTATGTCCTAAATCATAACTCGTTTGGCTGTGCAAGAAAATCGTTTGGAGAATTTCCGGTGATGAGTTAGGAGAACAATTACGCCACTTGGAAAGGTAAGACGAACACGTTTTTTCTTGTTTCATGATCATTTTAGGCCCATTTGCTAAATTCAGAGAATGTAGTCATCTGTACAAATGTTCAAAGAATACAATACAATTGTACTTTTTACAATCAGTAGTGACAGAAGTGCGCATTTTCCTTTTTCGTGTAAAAAGGGGGGATGAAATTATACACAATCGGCACAATCTGCCTCTTGCCAATTTAGAAAATGGACGTAAAATGATCATGAAACAAGAAAAAACATGTTCGTCCTACCTTTCTAAGTGGTGTGATTGTTCTCCTAACTCATCACCGGAAATTCTCCAAACAATTTTCTTGCACAGCCAAAAGAGTTATGATTTAGGACATATGTAGCCGTGTTTCTTGTAACTCAATTTGTATACCTGTGCTAATTGCTCATCATACTCATCTTCATCAGAATTTTCTGCACTTATCATGCCTTCCTCTGGAGGTGTTGATCCTCGACTCTTATTTTTATCAACTGTGAAAAATACAAATGTAATTAGTTGAAAAGAAAGAAGCCAATTAAGTCCTGCACAAGCACAAAAACTAACCAGGTAATATATGGTGCCGGTGCATTATTTCACAAAGTATATGAATTAACAATAAAGTATTGAAGACCAAAATAAAAAAGCTTTGTAAGAACATGAACTGCTGATGCTTCAAATTTCTTTTACATTTTGTCAGTCATAAAAAATGTGCTCAATTGTAACTTCACCAAAACTGTCATAACATATTACCCATAAAATCAACTACTCTAATTTCTATATCTAACACATATTTCTACAAATTACAAAACCAAATACAACTAGAAAAACAGTAGACTAAGCCTGTGTCTCTCATCTGTTATTCAGCCTTGAAGACCTTAAACCAGAACCAAGAATTTTTTTTTCAAAGAAACCTTCATCCAGGTCATCTTATAGAAAGAAAAAACAACAAAAGATATCCAATTGGTGCTGCCCATTCAGTTTTGTTCATTTGGCTAATTGGTTTCAAGCAAGTTGATGTTTATAAATCAATCAGAAAAAGTTTCCCAAGGGGTTATGTTTGTTGTCAGACAGGAACAAAATTCAAATATTCTTTTGACCTGTGGTTTCACAGGAGAAAATAAAAAAAGTTTGTTTAATTAGGGTTTAACACCACTTTAGACATAATTTCAGTCAAACAGAGCAGTCAGTTTCACTAGTGAAGGAAGCTAGAGTATCAAGAGAGAACCACCGACTTGGGTAGTTACCATAACTAACAAATCTTATAACATGCAATGCGAGTCATACGCAACTTGATTTGTGTGGAACAAAGTCACACGTGAACTTTTGGTTAACCAAATAAAAGTTCACAAAGCTAAGCATTGCTAAGCATATAAACTTTTTTCTGGCAACAATACAAATTAACAAGTCCTTTCTAAAATTCTTTCAATTAGATCAAAATTTTTTACTTTGATTACAAAATGGGCATTTTTATATATAATGTGTAGTATTTAAAAAAAATATTAATATAGGTCAACTTTACCAAAGTATGATTATTTGTAAGTTTTACAATACAAAAGAAGATATAACATGATAATCTGTAGCTCAAATGTTTAATCCTTAACATACCTTGCCACTATCATTTGCATTTATACTATTTCTGTCCAAAACTTGGGATGTACCATTAATATTACTTTGATATCAAAGTGAGATGTCTTTCAGGGTGATTTGGTGGATTATCATAGTATGTCTTTTTGTACTGTTTCTATTCATTTCCTTTCACCTTAACAAAACTCTATTTCTGTTTTGTATCTAATACATGTAATATATCATGAAACCCTAGCAAAATCCTTAGTAAAAAATTAAGTCTACATTGATTATTCAAAGTAACCATTTTAAAGTGTAGCACCTAACTGATCCTGATGCAGCTGAGGTCTTATTCCTACATCAAATATTAACTGTACATAAATATCACAATAATATTGTTTTATCAAATATATCTTTTTAAATAAGAATATCTACTTTTCTGCATGCATGACATGTACTCTGTTACCTCCAGAAAATTCAGAAAAAAAACTGACATTATCAATATTTTTTGTGTTGAATCAATAAAAAAAGCATGATCACTTTAATCTACTTACAAGGTAATTGTCAGTTTATGTGTGCATGCTTGTTCTGAATATAGACTAGCATATTTTTCTGTGAAATACAAGAGCAAATCTGGATATTGGAAAAGATGATAAAATTTTCCATAATTTTCATTCATGCAAGGAAGGGTAAGGATGAGTAGGACATGTACAATGTATGGTATCTCCTATCTACATGTACATGAGAATGTGTTAATTGTAATAACAAATGAAGGCATCTTTCTCATGAAAGCCACAGTCCATCTTTATAAAGCATTTTTAAAATAAATGAAAACTTTGTTTAAACTACATATAAAATTATGCTTATTACTAATATTGTATACAATCACTTAGAACTCAAGTGAAATTTGAGCAAGCTTATTACTTGATTTTTATTTGGATATGCTGTTTCTCTGGATTTAAAAACCATTTCAAAAATGACCAATTGAAAAAAAATCATTTTTTATACAACTATACTTTGCCAAAGTGATTCTGTTCATCTATATAACCAATGTGGTACAAGTATGTGAGAATCAAAAATATACATCTTTCAAAGAATCTAATTGTGCACACTGTACTAATCACAATATCTCATAAGCCACCAACAATCCAATATTGTAATTGCTACCTAAGTTAGTGTTGACAATAAAATATTTTACCTGGTCGACCTAGTCTATCAATACCTGTATAAATGTAGAACAGTTTAGTTAATATACCATACTTGATTCATGAAAATTATAAAACAGAAATACCACAGTTAAATTGAGACCATCAAATGATAGGTACAGAAAAGGTGTTACCATGATATTCAGATAATTCACTGTGATACTGGTCCCACTCTCTTGGTGGTACTGCTGTATTGTTTTCCTTTACACATGTAATCCTACTTTTTTGTAATAATAACATTTTAGAAGAAAAAATATGTCAAACAGAAAATAAATTACAGTAGAGAGTGGTTACACTACAGTTATCACAGTGAATTTCATGGTTAAATCCTGTCCGTACTGTACTAACGTAAAAGAATTACACACATTTGAGTACTTAATGCCCAGACCTGAAATGCATCCAGTTCTTTAGAATGCTCATATTACAAAGATTGGTTGTTTAACGTCCAGTGGCAAATATTTCATGCATATTCAGGACGAAAACAAGTTAGCGAACAATAAATCAATATGTAGACTGTAACAAAGGACCGGTAAGGGAGGGCTTTTAGACTGCCACTGGAAAAATTGCGGGTTGGATAGGGGCAAAAAATTTAGCCTTGTAACTGGCCGCCTATGGACCACTCAAAAAGAGCTGTTACAAAGGGTCTTTAGCGTGCTTAGGACATGGCATTTCCTTAAGACAGGGTGTATTTAACTTCTCCTTCTGGACGGACTGTGAATTTCTACATCCCCTACAATCAGGGACACCCCTTTTAGAGGACTAATACCTCAAGGATGGAGATACCTAGTGCCTATTCTTTCCCAGGCACAACCTTTGAAAAGGGGAGTTTGAGTATTTATACATTCCGCTCAAACTAACGGACGTCCCTTAAGCAGGGGTTCTACCTGCAGGCGGAGAAACCCAACGGCCTATTTCTATACCCCGGCTGCCCTCGGGGGTATAAGAGATTGATTGATTGATTGATTGATTGATTGATGCTTAATGTGCATTAGCAAATATTTCATGCATATTCAGGACGAGAGCTGATTGTTGATGAGTGATTATTAATGACCCCTGCTTTGTACTAGACCAACATGCTGAGCCGGATTTTTTAATGTTCTAGCTCACGAAAGCATCAGTCCTCAGAAAAACATCTCACTTTACACAGAAACATTATTCTGACTCTGGGCCAACCAATCTTTGCTCTTACTCCTAGATGCTAGATGCTGCGTGCTTAGCGGAGAAGCAGCAAATAACAATCAAAATTTAAAAAAAAACTACATCATCAGACTGTACTCAACCAAAAGAAAGGGGAACACCAGAGAATTTACAAATCTAGAGATCCCCACATGTCTCCAACATTGTTTAGGCCACTCCAAATTAATTTCTAGCTCTTGATACTACGAAAAAAAGTGGCGAGCAAGCAAAATTTTTCAGATCTTTTTTTTTCAGAGGCAAAAGGATGCTTGTTTGTTTGATTGATTGGGGTTTAATGCTAAATTTTTACAATATTTCTGTTATATCACTGTGGTCAGCTGGAATACCTAGACATATGAAAGACTAATATGTACACCTAATAATGAAATAACACACCAAATATTATTGTCCTATCATCTGCGGTTATAGAAACAAAAAAACTTACCCTAATTCACCGGACTTTAAAAATGAGGTCTATAGAATAGCAGACCTGCATGCAATTAATATGAACTATATGCAGACAAAATATTGTGGGTTAAGGTATAACAGTTATTGAAAATGGACTTGAATGTGAAAACTTGTCCCTAATTTTGAAAATCATTCAACCATGACAAATAGGTCAAGATATATTGGACTGTAAGGTACCCATTGAGATCCTAAGTCACTGGATTGTAAAAATGAGGCAATAGCCTAGTTGACTGGCATGCACCAAAAAGAACAAAATACAGACAAAAAATTTCTGGTCTTAGTACAACAATTGTTGAAAAATAGACTTTAATGTGAAAAATTTTGTTAATTTTGAAAGCTACTCAACCTTGAAAATCTGGTAAAGTTCAGATGACATATAGCAGACTGTACAAGATTTAACTAGAGACTAAATATGGTGGGTCTGGGTAAAGCAGATATTGAGAAATGGAATTGAATGTGAAAACTTATTGAACCATTGAACCATGAAAATGAGGTCAAGATTTTATCATGACTACCTTCTTACCATCTATGGTTTACCTTTAGGTCAGTTTCATAGATATAAAGCCTTTGAAGAGGTAAACAGGTACCAACCCAGGTGGTAATACGTATGAGCTTTTTCTGCGACTTTTCCATGACTTTTTCAGGGAAGAAAACAATCATTTAAATCTTTCCAAAATAAGGGTACCCATCTTCAATCTGTACAGAATAAAGAAAACCACAGAATTACATGGATACCAAGTGTTTTGAAGACCAAAGCTGAGAGCTAATAAAAGCAGCATACTCTACTGCAACCACTAAATACATAACTGTTGTTGTATAAAACATATGCTTTTAACCACCATTACTGTTTCTTTGTTGTTTGAATTTTTACAATAATACTCTAAATAATAAAATTGCAAGATAAATTTGTTTATGCCTGTTTTGACCATTTTTGTAATAGGACAAAATGACCAAACAGTAGATACCAAGGTTTTCAGATCCATGGTTTGAAACTCACCCATTCCAACACTAATAGCACAACTATGTGAAATTTCTAAATCAGAATTGGCAGTTTGTTTGTATGTAACCCACAAGGTAAAACAAAAGTATTTACATGGCTACCAATCTGTCTGAAGACTAAATCTGGAAGCAAACTCTACTGCAACCACACAATATTGCTGTTGTATATGACTTAACAACCATTACTGGTCTCTTCATTGTTTGAAATGATTGGTTTCAAAGACATTGCAAGACTAAAAAATAACAAAACTTTTTTAGCAGTTCATACAAAAATCTGGCAAGAGGTAATTCATGCATGTCAAAAAACATAAAAAATCATTTCATTTTTATTTCAGGAACTGCTACGGTACACATTTCTAGTTTTCATGTGCTTTTCACACTGCATAGATTCTTCATAGAAGTTTCCAAGAGTAATTGTTCATGATTTACTTAGTTTCTTACAGATATACATGTAATTTTTTATCGAATCTTAATACACAAGTAACTATAATTGTGTGAAAATGTGGAGTCTGTAGACTATTAAAGTAGTAGCCTTTGTTATGTGTTGTTTTCTACACTGGTACTTAAAAATCAGAATCCACAGTGTGTTTGTACTGTAATCCACAACAACAATCAAATGAGGTAAATAAAAGTACCTTATTTTGACAGCTAAATAAGAACTGAAATTAAAATCAATATTTTATCTTTGGAACATATACAGAGCAGGCCAAGGAAATGTGTCAATTACAGTATGTGTTATACACTTGGTTTGACAATGACATACTTTCTCTACTAATCAATAACTGTCAGAGACATACATTTGTCTTGTGCCTTTACAATATTTTGATTGTAAGACAAAGCTGCCTCCCCAGACATCCAAAGAAAATTTTTAAAGAATGGAACCAGTATGAAACAGTTGGTTAATGTGACCAATTAACTGCACAATAGGATACAAGTATACAAGATTTTAGTGATGAAATCTAATAGTAATACATTTGATTGATTGGTTGAATGGTGCTTAATGTCCAATGCAAATATTTCATGCATATTCAGGATGAGAGCATATTAATGATGATTTAATATTGAACTAGACCAACATGCTGAGATGGATTTTGAACATGCTAGCTCACAAAAGCAACAGTCCACAGAAAGACATGCCAATTTACCCAATCATCTTATTCTGAATCTGGACCAACCAGTCTCTACCGGTACTCTTACTCCTAAATGCTGCATGCTAAGCAGAGACGCAGCAAATTCCAATTTTTACTACAGTTTCAACAGTTGTTGAGAAATAGACTTAAGCATTAAAAAGTCACTAAACCATGAAAATGAGGTTAATATCAGATGAAATATAGGAGACTGACAAGTAGTCACCAAGATCTAACTATATAACCAAATATGGTGGGTCTAGGTGTAATAGTTGTTGAGAAATGGGCTTCAATGTAAACACCTGTCAGATTTTCATTTGTTATAAAGTTATTGAACCATGATAGAGGTCAAGGTCATATGAAATATGACTGGATTGCAAGGTTATATCATGAACTATCTGCAAACTAAATTTGGTTAACCTGGGTCAAACAAGTTCAGAGATATAAAGCTTACAAAAAACTGCTGCCAGGGAATACTACCTTTGGCTCGCTAAATTGCATGATAGAGAAAAACTTGACTAACACAAGCTTTTTTCGTTAGTATATGGTTGCTATTAAAAATTGATGTGGTGTTTTAATGCAAGTGCATACTAAATTTTATAAACAGCTGCTAATGTAGAATTTTAGTATGACAAGGGATATCACATCCTATGTTCTATGGAAACATTACATATAAAGCATACAAATTTAAAAATAATCGATTGAATTTCACTGTACCATTTACAACTAGAGCTCTGTTGTCACAGGAGTCCCAACAGAACAGATGCATACCCCCGTAAAATTGACATTAATACTGTGAGCAAAGCTCATTATGTATACCCCCCGCACTACCTACCAAAAATACCCTTAGAATAAGCCAAGATGAATAAGCTTTAAATTTGCACATCCACATATTGTGTCTAAGCTTCATGTAAAGATTCATAGTAATCCATCAATACATTTCGTCGGAGATGCACTTAC
>JAULBM010300213.1:0-14878 GCA_032357055.1 Geukensia granosissima
TTTTGATTCGGCCAATTGAATCTCAAGGTTTAATTGGTCTTCTGGGCTTTTCTTCTTTGGACGTTTTCCTTTTGCCTTATTTGTCTGTTTTGGCTCTACCTCAAATGTATTTTGGTTCGTTGCCTCAATGCTTTTTGCATCTTTATATATTGAACTAGTTTCCTCTTTCTGACTTGTACCTATTATTTGTGGTTTGATTGATACATGTATATCTGTTTGGTCTGAGTCGATGGTATGCATCTGATTCTTTCTACCCGGAGATTGTGTTGACATAGGCATATTCTCCATGTGGTAATTAGAAATTTGATTATTGTCACAATTTTCTTTGTATAGCTGTTTTGGATTAGTTTGTTCACTTTCTGTTGTTCTGATGGATTCTGTTTGACATGCTTGCTGAGTTGTTTCTTCGTATGGTATTGTCTCATCCAATGTTCGACATGAGGGGCATATATAAGAACCCTGAGTGCTTTCGCTATGGCCTGTTAGTTCTGTACACATTACGTGGGCCCATTGGTTACATACTATGCATTCAATAGCTGGATCATTGTTTGTCGGTTGTTGACATAAGCAGCATATATTGTATTCTGCTTTGCCTATATCACCGTCTCTTGAGTATGTATCTTTTTCGATCTCCATAAACTCCATTTGCATATTGCTATTACATATTGCCTATCGTATCTGAGATGGTTTGATATTGGCGAAAGACTCATGCTCGATAGATTTACTCTAGCTGTTGTATCATGATCATGTATTACCTTATGCTGTATTGACATTTGTGTGTTTCTGTGTATAGATTTATTTATGATGCCATTTGCAGGTGTTTGGCTTTCATTTATCTTTGGTAGTATATCAGATATCTGCTCAGGTTTATAGTCTTCTTTGTATATTTGCTCTCCACAAATTTTCTTTGCTCCTGCATTGTTGGTCATTTCTATACTGCCAATAGTTGCTCTACATATGCTCCGTATTTTATCATTTAAGTACACGTATGACTTGTCAGTTGTAAGTGGGGCACATATTTTCTTCAGATCATCGGTTATAAAGGCATTAAGCATATAGCCATTGACATCTATTCTGCTGGTTGTATTAAACATGTTTATTCTATATAACTGCCTATTTAGCATATTACCACTTTTGTTTTTGACTGACAATGATTCTTCTACTGTCACATGCTGTTGTTCTATATTTTGTGCTTTTGTCTTGCTTGTTTTAGTGTGCCTTTTGTAACATTTATCTGGAGACTGGTCATAGTACTCGTAAATTGATTTTTTTAATATTTCGTAAACCCCTGCTGTACAAGTAATTACAAGGGTGCCTGATTTCATCTCAATGCTGCAAGGAGTTTGGCGGTCAGCAGCTTCTATCTTTGTATGAAGTGCTTTTTTGGCATTTAGCTTGTACGCCATATTAGTGTTAGTATAAGTGCGTGTTGAGCTAGGGGTGTAAATCGTTGGTGGTTTTCTACAACGGGTAGAACTTATGACTTGTTTTTCTTCCATTTTTACTTTGTTTCTTATTAGCTCACAAATTTTATAATCTTTTGACTGATAGTGTCTAAACACCTAGCGCATTTCCTTTTATTTGACGTCAGTTAGCTTGGCATTCCATGCAGACTGACAGTTATTTCGAAATTATTTGTAGTGGATTGCTATCGTATATGCTTGTAATATGGTCAGTTAGCTTGGCATTCCATGCATACTGACATTTATTAGGAGATTACTTGTAACAGATTGATATCTTATATATTTATATTTATATGGTCAGTTAGCTTGGCATTCCATGCAGACTGACATATATCTGGATATGTAGCAAGTATTCATGTCCAGCTAGCTTGGCTTTCCATGCAGGCTGGTAGATATTTATTGTGTGTTTTAATTGATATTATATATGCTTATATGCTAACTTTAATGCTACATGTATACTACTGGTTATTCTAGGCAATCAATATTAATTCGGTTGCAGATCTCATGTAGCCACACTTTGGCTAAACTAGGATTTGGATGTATTCCGTCTTTGTACAGATTGTAATTATAGTATTCCCTACACTTCATTCTTTCTTCTAACACGATGTTGCTTTCTGGCTTGTAGAAAGAAGGAAAAGTTTGGAGAATGGGTGTTTAGTGTAATATTTGTACTACGGATTTTTTCGTTCACCAGATTTATTTGATATGCCAAATATTCATCCTGCTGTTTATAGGTTTTCGTTTGTAGATTATTATTATTGTCTTGTTGATAATTATTTATATCCTGTTGTTTATTGCCTTTGGTATCTGTATCCCCTGTACTATAATAACTATTGTATGATTTAATAGAATATACCGGAAGTTCTAGGAAGGTTACTTTGACTTGTTTGAAATCTGAGAGAAATTCTTCTATCTTATCTATATATTGAGCTATATGATCAACTGTTGTATTATCTGTGGATGTCAGACCAATAGTATTACCTGATTTGGTTGTCAGATTGCAGGTGCCTACCCAAATGTACAGTGCTATATCCCCAATCTCGTATAATCTTGCGGCTAAATTTCTTTTTAGCCACGAGTAGCTATCCTCTATTTTCGCACCACCTTTACACCACCATAAGATGTTTTGGTGGTGGTATTCTGTAATGTTGGATTTTAAGTATGTACCTTTGCTGTCTGATAGTATGACTGGGCGGCGAGTACTTTTTCCGGCAGGCGGGGCAATAGAATGCTTGTCCAGATAATTCTTCAACTTTTTCTCTGCCATGTGTGTATTAATTCAGTGTAGACCTTAGTGTACAAAGGGGGGTGATATAGTATCGAGACTCGCTTATGTACAAACTTTATGCAGCTTAGGGGCTTGGCATGGTTAACTTTTTATCTACATGACATTTAAAAAATGTTAGGTGCAGTATAAACTATAAAACAAAAAGTGAAGGCTTGATGGATGGACAAAGTTTTCACCAGAGGACTGACGCCTTTTTTGGCGCGAAGCAGAAAAAACAATTATTGATCAAAGATTGAGATTGTCTCCGCTAATTTTGGGGCATACTCCGGTCCGTGAGTGCTAATATGTGTTGTGCTTAATGAATGCTAAAATAATCCACAAGTTTTTATTTCAAAAGACGACATAAAACTATAAAAATTTAGAGAGGTGCTGTGGTGCTGTACAATCAGTCCGCCATCTTTTTCCACCATTTCATTGTGAAAGGGCTGAATGGGTAATTATCCACGGAGTCTGAAAGCGGAGCGGATATGACCCTGAAACGGAGGATGTAAATGTTCTGGACACGTGCTGGATATGGTAACATGGTTGGATTCGTAATCATTTTGACCTCTTTATCCCTAACCTTTAGCAAATTATGTTGTATTTTTCACAGGGAATAATTCTGAAAAATATCATCAAAATCGGATGAAAAATTTTTACACCACGCCGAGGTCAAAGTTCAAGGTCTTTAGCAACATACTGAGAATACTTAGCAACCAGAAATTTTAAACCTAACTTGATTATCGATACATGTAAAAATCGATCACAATAATAATTATTTGATCATCATTCTCGATCGTCATCATTTGATATTTTGGTTTCGGCCAATCGTTGTCCGGTCATGTAACCTCCGAATTACTATTAAAATTTCCCGCTTTTTTCTTGTAATGACGTAACACGTGTATACGTTTTTACTGAGGTTGTTTTGTTTTAGCTGCCAGATTGATAACTTTGACATGTTTATTAAAATCACTAAATGAAAATATGGCAGATGCTGCATCATCTAGACGAAAATCAGTTTTATTCGCTGGAGAAGGTATTGTAGTTCATACCATTTATGATGTTCTGTACTCTAGACGTAAAATTTTAAAACTTCATATGGATTTTGATTAAGGTGTGCCCAACTTTAATTAGCTGGCATTTAAGGCGTTTTGTTTGCTACAGATCATGTTTATAGATTTGTACATTAAATTTTCAGAATTTTAATATATAGTGCTTCAGCTATCATGGTCAAAAAATGTGACTGGAACTCAACATTAAGGTGAAAGTTAGAATATTTTCATGAATCTTTGCATTTATATGTGCAATACCTTTTGAAATTGCAGCCAAATATGGACCCTAAAGGGATACTTCTTATTTCAGGCATGCAATTAGATTGGAACTCCATTCTTCATTTTTGGGTAAAGCTTTTAATCTTTGAAGTCCAACTTTGTCTTTGATGATTAAAGTTTCCTGAAAAATTCCAGACCTATTTTAGGGACTATCCTATAAACTGTTACCATACATGTATATAAACATGTCATCTGAAACCAGAAGGACAATATCAATAAGTGGAACATTTGGATTTCAAAATATGTCTATTCAGTAAACACTCAATATTCTTAGATAATAAGTTCAGCTTGTAATGAAAAACATGTACATCTCTGGGGGCAGCTCCTCAGGAAAATAATAGAAATTACCATGATAACATGGAATTATCATTTTAATTTAAAACATTGGAATTCCAAATTATTGTCTGAAAGACTCTCACTCTGTTATTTGTATGTAGAAAACAATTGTATATAGTGTGGAATGCATATAAGGTTTTGGAATTTTGACACAGGTATTTAAAGGCATTTTGTACACATACATTTTAAAGCACTGGCATCTAGTTTTTACATTGTTGTGAGGCCAGCTTTTAAAATGAAATGGTAATATCTAACATTATTTTATTAATTTAGATTCTGTATTAAGCTAATCTTTTAAAGTATAAATTAGCTTTTAAATATTGTGGATATTTTTAATTCATATTGTGAACCTTAAGGGTTTTACTGTATATTGTGAAGCCATATTTTACTGCTGTAAGATATATAAATAAATAATAGTGGTAATTATTAGTATAGTAAGCAGTGTAGTATAGTTCATTTGACAGATATGGGTAAGAAAATAAGGATAAGAATTAATTAAAATTCAGAATCATTCTCAATTTCACAAAGATGTGCACCTTTTAATTTTATTAGTTCATACATAACTACTGAATTTCCCAGCAAAATCTGTCAATAAAAAGTTTTCCATAAGGCTCAATGGTACAATTTGTTCATTTTAAGCTTACTTTTTAGGTAGGAGTCAATCAACATCCAGATTGGTCAATTATTTACTATGATGTCACTATTATCATTGCAATTCTTATAACCATATTAGGAGTTTGTTTTCATCTGACACCTCCTTTTCTAAATAGAAATACCTGTCCAGTTGAAAATCAGTGGTAAACATGAAAGACCATTTTAAAAGTTCACTTGACCTTGCATTAAATCTTCCTTCAATATAATGAATTCAAAAATCAACCATACAGCAGCTGAAAACAGCTTTTATAAATCAAGTTTTTCCAAATTTCATAATGGCAATGGGTAGAAAAATTTATAAAGTTTTCATTAAGATTTTGTTTTGTGGTGTACGAAATACAAAATATTTATTGTTCAAACACATTTACAGTAACAAATGGAAAGTCTAACAAACTTGAAATAATGTAACATAATTATAACAAAAAAAGGCATAGATAACCATGGGTGGTAGTGGCTTTAAAGGATTACTATATATGGCAAGCTATAAATATATATAAATGAAATTATTGTAGTTATATCGCAAAATAAACTAACAACTAATTCATGCAATTCCAGATAAAACTGAACGAATGCATGTTTAAAGTATTTCCTGACATTTAATGATATACAATGTAGTATGTACTTAATAATTGCCTTAAGTACAATTAAATAATTACTATTTAACATGGAATACATTTTATTTTCTGTCAAAGAACTCAAATCTGCTTTTTAATTTTTTGGTTAAATTCTTGCCTATATGTGTTGTAGACTGGACAGTTTAAAAAGAAATGCATTTCATCTTCAAGTTGACCAGTGTTACATTTAGGACAAAATATGCAAAATTTATTTATATAAGGTATCATCATGTGACAGTAATTTTAATTTGATAACGAAAAGCCAGGTGACAAGGTTATGCTCTTAAAGGAGTAGGTATGTTTTAAGCTCCATATTTAGCCTAAATTTTAGAATTTGTGTCACAATAATAAGTTGTTGTGAAAATGCAATTTTATAACTGTCTTTTCATAAATCAAAAGCTATTCTTATATTTTTCAAATGTTGTATCAAAATAAGTTATTTCTAAGTATTTTCTTTTTAAATCAATTTCTGTGTCCCATTTGTCCACCACTAGAAATAATTAAACTTTTTGGAGACTTATTCAATACAAAAAATATAAAATTATAGATATAAGCCACTTTCCATTTTTAGCCAAATTTTTTGTACTAAAGTGTGCCTTAACGACCCTTGTTCTTTCAGTGACTTATTCCTTGACTGTTATGACCAGAAAATTATAATTAATTGCTATGAGAAACCATTATTATTACTTGAGTATTTTCCCTAAACTTTTCTGTCCAGATATGTTATCATTAATTAATATCTTAATTGCAATCAAGTGGTGGTTAAAAAAGATTTTTAATAATTATTTCCCCTGTTTTCACAGTGATCCAACGGACTAATCACTATATAAGGTGAGTGATGCAGTATCCTTGGAGCCTCTGGTTTGTTTTGAAATACAACTGATGTACAGGTAGTTTGTGGTAAAATGTTAATATTCAGTCTGTAACAAACTGAGTCCAGTGTTTTAATGCATAAATTTGCATGTTTAAATTGGTTTTTTTTTCTGGTAAAGGTAATGTTTCACTTAGAATTAATGCAAAGAAGTCAGGTAATTTTCTGTTGTAGAAGTAATAGAGATTCAAGAGAATGAACTAAGATGGAGGCGAGGTAGCCATGCAGCCATTTTGTCAAATCTGCCGAGTCGACAAATTTTTTGGTCAGACACACGTCTTACTCCTGGCTATAGTCAGTCAGACAAGCAGAGAAGAAAGAGCCTTCACCACCTCCGACTTTCTTCTGTTTTTACATCAGGACTGCTTTGTGACTCTGAGGAGGAGGAGGAGGAAATACAAGAGGCACTATTCAGGAGAAGAAGGTCTAGGTCATCTGTTAGTGTAGGAATACCAGACAGAGTAGAGCTGACAGAAAGAAGAGAAAGTGTTAAAAGTATCACAGCCCCAATCTATATTAAAAGAAAATTCAGGTATGAAAGTAAAATTTTAAAATGGTACCAAATGACAGAGTAGGACAAATTTTATGATTTTAGCTCATCTGGATTAAAAGTCAGCCTTCACAGTTAGCCCTCACATCCACAGGCCCAAACAATTTTTGTAAAGAATTTTTTATATTGATAAAACTAGCCTTTAAGATGAACTTTTGCAGGCCCACCTGAATTTTCACCAGTCATGGGCTACAGACTAGTCACTACTGGTTTATTGTGAAGACTGTAAAAGACTATGTGAGCTTTTCCCATCACATTGTGTTTGTCATCCAGCTGTGCTCTATTGTCCATCCACAGTTACAAAAAAGTCCTCTCTTGAAACTGCTCAACCAATTTTAACCAAACTTTATAAAGGACTGGTCCTCTACTAAAATTGTGACCAAGATGGCCAACTAGCTAAGACTATCTCCTTGAGAAATTCACTCATTACTGAGCCACTTGCAATTTTGGTGAAATGGTCCTATGGTGGTCCTCTACTAAAATATGTACAGGTGGTATATTTAAAAAATCTTCTTGTCTGAAACTATTAAGTTAATTACAACAAAACTTTGTAGAATTGTCCTTTAACAATTGTATACAGCATCCATGCACACCAGCCAAGCTGATTACCAAATCCAAATTAATATGGAACTATTGAACCTATTGCAACCAAACTTTGGTGGAATAGTCCTTACATGGTCCTTTACCAAAGCAGTACATTGTATCTGGCATCCTTGCCCACCAAACAAAATGGCAGCCACAGCCAAACCTATTTTAACATAGGACCCTATGGGAACTCTATATTCTTTAAAATCTTCTTGTCTGAAACTATTGAGCCAATTGCAACCAAACTTTTGGTGGATTAGTCCTTAAATGGTCCTTTACCAAAGGTGTATCTGGTATCCCCTGCCCACCTACCAAGATGGCTGCCACAGCCAGACTTATTTTAACATATGACATAAAAGCAAATAAAGTTTTAAATTTTCTTATCTGAAACTACTGAGCTAATTACAACCAGACTTTGGCAGAATATTCCTTTTCTGGTCCTCTACCAAAATTGTTCCAGCAGCCCAATACACTGACCACAACCTAACATAGTTAAACATAGGACCCAATGAGAAATTTTCTAAAAAATCTTCTGATCAGAAACTTGGCTGCACCTTGGAACTTAGTTTAACATAGGACTTTTTGCCAATCTTTGTTGTAATGTTCTTCTTCCCAAATTATGTTCTGCATCCCTGCCTCAGCCAAACTTGTTGAAATAGGACTTTAAAGGACACTCACTTTAGAAACTTCTTATGAGTTATTTGATAATACTGAGCCAGTTATCCTCCTCCACCAAAATTTTTTAAAACATTCCTTCCTGGTTAGGATACAGGCATCAGGGAGCTTCTGGTTTTTTATTTTATTTTAATAGTTATTTTGAAAAAAACATAAAGAATTACTAAGCTGACTTAACAAAAGTCTGTTATCATTTCAAATTATGTAATGGTCAATTTAGAATACAACGGACATAGGGACATTTGTTTGGATATTTACTATTAAAAAGATGGATATTTGTGTCTTTTATATGAAAAAATTTGTTTGGCCCAATATAAAATAATCTGTGACACCCATCAACACACATGGTTTGAACCAGCAGTCTATTGTTTTTAACAACAGAAACATGGCAAGACGATATTCCTTATTTTGGTCATTGAATTATCAGCCCTTAACCAGGCATCTTTGAAGCTCTACATGGCTAGCATTTTTATTTACACTGAATGTTGTTCAATGAAGTATCTTCTTAAGTATCAATAAAACATTTAATTTGATATAAAGTAAACTAATATATTACTTATGTAATGGCATTATCTTTACTGATATAGTATCCAATGATTAATGTAAGATCAAATATACCGATAAACAAGGAAGTTAGAACAAGGTAAACGGGTACCACATAGGCAATCTGACAACAAAATCCTAAGTGTCATTAAAATTCATATGATAAACCTTTAGTTTGAATTTATAGGGTTTTCACCTGGTTCACTAGGTTAACAATTCCCTATACAAAAATTGGTTTGACTTGGCAATAAGTGAATTGTGAGAATTAAGCCTGTATCAACAGATCATGATGGTCAAACATTGATTAATATTCCATTTAGTTGATAGAGATCTTGAGAAAAGGCTCATTGAAATATTTAGACTTGGATCAGTTGTTTGATTCTAATTATTTTCTGAAATCTTGAGTTTCTAACCCACAATGTCCCAATGGCATTGTCAGTCCAAACATATTTAGGGTTACAGGGTCATTCATAATTTTAGGCCAAAAAATGTGTGTGATTAGGGTTTCCTGCCAAACCTTATTTTTTATGCCAGCCCGAACATTTTTTCATTTAACATTTTTAATGTCAAGTATAGTCATCTACTGTACCAAAATTGCATCTGGGATGTACACCCACCTGCTTAATTGGCTGCAACAACCTAACTTAGTTAAATATTGGACCCTAGGGGAAATTAACTTGAAAACTTGCCTGAAACCACTAAGCAAATTAGAACCAAATTTTCATGGAATGGACATGAGATTGTCCTCTACCAAAATTATATCTGGCATACTCAATGACCAAACAAGATGGCTGCAACAGCTCTAGAACTTACATATAGTGTAATAATGGGCTCTATAGGAAATTCACTTTAAAATCTTTCTTGTCTGTAACTGCAGAGCCAATTGGAACCAATATTTGGTGAAATAACATTTGCTCAAATTAATCCAGAATCCCTGCTGATCAACTAAGATGTCTGCCACAGTTGAAGTAAGTTAACATATGTTCCTTTGGAAATTCATTAAAAAAATCTTCTCATCTGAACTGCTTGGCCTCTTTGAATCTAAACATTGGGATAGCAAGGACATTTGCATGTGTTTTCTGATTTTATTTGTTGTAATAAATTTAATAATTTTTATAAAGTGTTTAAATATTTTTTTCTTTTGAGCATTGGCAACCTTGTCTTACTGTAATAAGGTACCACAGACATAGTTTTGAAAAAAAAATTAAACCTCTGTAATGCCTTGATAGCATTATGAAATAGTTAACATACATGAACCAATTGATATAATAACAAACATGTGAGAAAATGTGTTTTTGTGAAAAATACAATCTTAAAAAAACTCACTTTGACAGTAGTTTACAAAGAACCTGGGGCCTAGGTGGTAGAGTGGTCTAGGTAGTGGATTTAAACTTACCTGTACAGATCACTGTATCTTATCACCTATACAGCGTGAGTTCATGCCTTGGTTTGTACCATACAAAAACGGGATGCGTTTAACTCCCATCACAAGTGATAAGGTTTGTCAGTTACCTGCCCAAGGTTGGTGGTTCTCTCTGGGTACTCCGGCTTCCTCCACCAGTAAAACTGACCACCGCAATATGACTGAAATATTGTTGAAAGTGGCATAAAACCCCAATCAAACAAACAAAGAACCTTATATAAAATTGTCTTAAGATTGTTCTTTTCGGAAAAGCTGGCCATTTGGAACCATACTTCATGATTGTTCATTTAAAAATTTTAACCAACCACATCCTTCCAAAAGGTGGATGCCACAGTCCATCTTATTGTAACATAATTACCTTGGGAGATTTGCTAAAATATCTTATTGTGCATTAGCCAGCTATTTGACCAGGTTATGTTGAAATGGTACCATAGTATTCCTGATTTCACATTAAAAAAATTTATCTATCTTCTGATGGAGATTTTTTACTAAAATGCTGTAAAATGTTTTATGAATCTGAAGCCTTGGCAGATTTTTTGGAGAATGAGACAAGCAACATTTATTTGAAAGGCATCTGTTTACAATAACAACAAATGATATTTAATATGTTTTAAAAGGATTGTAATCTTCATATGCAGCATGTAAAAAGTTAGTTTTTTTTCTTTACTGATGTATCAGATTCTAGGAGACAAAAAGTAAAGATTTTGTAGATTTCAACTTCCTGATAGGTATCTAAAATTACTGAAAAATGTTCTTAAATTACTGGTGGGAACCAATGATGTTATCTATGTTAGTTTAAATGCTTAATCATTTGGTTTTTTCTTTTATTAAATTAATTCTAACTTTGCTAGTGTAATCTTTATCATGCTATATCACAGTAAATCTTCAGTGATCAGGAAACCTGCATTGTAAATACATAACTTGGTTGTCCCGATAAATGGGTAGTCGTTTGATTGATTTTCAATTAAATTTTTTTAATATTAAAAATGAAATGGAGTATTTATAAGTGTTCTTATAGATTGTTTTATGTGTGACAAGAATGTAGTAATTTATGGCTTCCTCATAGATTTTTACCAAGTGTTTCTTTGGAGATAAATACTCCGAGCTTGAAGGACAGATTGTACTTGAAACAAACTTGATAAATACAGAGATTTTTAATAGCTGTTACTATACTGCTGCTTTAAAAATGAATTTTATGGATAATCTGGAAGGTTATAAAAGCAGACCTTCAATGAGAAATGATTCTCAAGATCTGTTAATGTATAATAGTTCTTATGATGGCTATTTCTATGATGGTGGCGAAGACCAAAATTTTATGCAGGAATCTAATTTAGGCTTTTCAACATCACCTGGACCAGGAAATATTTACCTTAGAAATATGGATGAACATTACAAGAGACATTCAGAATATAATAAAATGGAATATGATTCACCAGATCCAAATTCTGACATTATATTAGATTTTACACAGTATACAACTAATATACATAATATGGACGTCACATCAGAAAATCGTAATCCTGAAGAATTTCCAATGTTTCATAACAATAAAGGTTTTTATCCAGATATTGACCATACAAAATATCAAAGGCATGATAATTTGATAAAGGGAAGAAATGATGGTAGAGATCAAGATTTCGGAATGGACAGTTACTGTAATTCAGTACAGGAGGAGTCTTTTGACTCAGTAGCAGTTTGTGAACCAGATTATGATGACATGTTCAATGAAATGAATTATATAACAGAAAATCAGCCATTAGAACAGAAAAAGATGGAGAGGAATAGATCTGAGACTGCTCTTCCAGGTCATGGTAAATACTCAGGAGACTCTTTTAATGCATTAAATGTAGATGGTACACAAAGTAGACAACCAAGGAGGGGGGATAACTTAGGAATTATTGATGATGGAAATAAAACACTTGTTGTCAGGAAAAAGTCTACTGATTTTTTAGACGATGGAGGTCATAGGATGTCACAACGTCGTCACTCAACAATTGGAAGAAATCTTTCTAAAGAAAATGAAGGTCGTAGAATGTCTGGTCATCACTTGACAATTGAAACTGAACAGTCTTTTAAAAAAGACAGTCGTGGAATGTTACGTCGTCAATCAACAATTGCAAAAAGACGTGTGCTATCTGAAGGTTATGTTCCAAGTCATAAAAGTGATATATTGACTTTAAAAGACAAAATTAAAATGATCAGAGAACAAGATTCACTACATGATCTTGTAGATGTATTTAGGTTAGTGGTGATACCTAACAATATAATACAATTAGAATTAAAGGAAAACATTTTTCTTGGAATTTTATTTTCATAAGCAAGCATTTCCTATTATCTAAAATTTTACTTGTCACAGCTAATACTTTGTAAATCATTACTGTTCTTAAATTGGATGCTTTATTTATAAATAAGGGCAGGGACTGACATTAACTTAGACATCATCCTGTCCCTTTAGACAAGTCAGCATGGAATTTAGGATGTCCGAATTTTACCAATCAAAAATTTTGAATTTTTCAACATATGTACTAATATGATGTTCTTTTAAGAAAAATTAAATCCTAACAGTATGTAAACTTCACTTCATAAAATGCCTTTTTTAAAAGTTAAAGGTGTTATCATTTTTTAATCTCAATAAAATTTTGCTAAACTATGAATCTTGGTGAGTAAACAGAAACTATTTTAGTTTTTATATTCTTTTCCTTGGTAAATGAACCTGGAGCAATAAAAAAGTCACTATGGAATTTACTATGTAAAAGGTAGATAACTCTCTTGACAGGGTTTTACCATTAAGCCCCTGTAGTATGGTCATAGAGTAATATATGTAACTTAAAATGTAATTGCAATTGCAAAATTTCTTTCTCATCTAAACACTGCTTACAGTGCCTTATAAGACCTAACAATCCTGTTTCCAGTAAAATTCTTTTCAAAGTAAGGGTGGGTAGAAAGTTCTTGTTGACAAATCTAAAAAATGTGAACTTGACCAGTCCAAAACCATTATATAATTACAATCCCCCAGAAGTTAGCCACTTGCAGAAACAGTGGGTTTGCAGTAGAATTAGTGACAATTAACCTTCATTTGGGCTGTTTGCCTTTGAAAAAGCCAGTGATGGTTGCTGAACTTCATTCCCCTTCAATTATTCTTAGTTTTCCAATCAGACAGGTATAAAACAAATATCAGTTGTCCCACCTGATTTTTTAGTTGTCCTGAACAAAAGGACAGGTGTTAATGTGTGTTAGCGTAGATTTATTCCGGGTGTAAAGTGTCCGGATTACTTGTTTATTTCTATCTGGTGGATAAAATGCACTTGTGAAACTTATTTGGTCGACGTGAATTCCCTAGTGTAGATAAGTATTGGAAATTATATTCTAGGGCATTATATCCGACCGGAAAAATGTTTGTGGTGGAAAGAAGTCACTGTTACATGTCTTAGTCCCTGAATGGGACTGAGTAAGAATCACAATCAAGAACTTTTGCATTGTAACATTTGATTTCTATATTTGTTTGTAGGATTTCCTTAAAATCTTATTTATTAATCTCCCATTTAATAAATGTATGCAATTATTTCTGAATTTTCTTAATCTTTATTTTCAGAGAGAAAATCCTCAAAGAACCTGAACTCCAGCTGAAAGGCTTTGAAGGATGGAGATATAGACAGATTAAGGTTAAAATTGGATTATCTCCCCTATCAAACTAAGGAGACCTCTGAGACAACTAAGACATGAAAATAAAAATTATATATTATTCTTTTTTACTGACAATAATTTGTTGCAAAATAATGGAAAACAGCACACCTTCTTAATGAAAACATGGTTGTTAGTGATTATTTGCTATAAATCAGATCACTTTTGAATATGCAAACATTTGTTTGTAAATGATAAAATCTACAAACAGGCATGATAGCTGAACTCTGTTATAATCTAATTTCAAAATAACGCAACATATCTTTGTTTTCCCAATCAGAAAACCAAAAGTTTTTGAAGGTGGTAAATGGAGGGGGATCTTTTCAAATTTATTAGTTCACATGGTGGTTTCATCTCTGAAATAGGAATCTGTACCAGTTTTACAAAAACATGCAATAATTCATAGTGAATCAAATTTCAGAAATGGAATGCATTTAAGGAGCAAGTTCAGAATATTGCTAGTGTGCTGGAGTTATGGGCTGGGTCATTCAGGACTATTGAAGGTAAATTTGTAAATAATTGTTGTTAATGTGAAACTGCTGATTATTGGGGCTCATTTATATTTTGTTGAGCAACATCTCACAAATTGTGAGAACATTGATTTTGGCTAATATTAAAAGTATAAACAAATCTCTACAAGATTCTGTGATGATGGCTTTTGTAGTATGAATGAGCCCTTACTATTTATTACAGAATATTTGAAACAGTGGTATTAGAATAGAAAGAAAGCATGCTGAATTATAGGCTCATACCAGAGCTCATTTTGTGTTTTACTGAAAATTTACTGTTTAAACTACCAAGCTACCTAAGCCTGACTTTAGAATATGTGCTTTGTTATTAGGAAGATTTGGAACTGCAATCATGAACTACTTCCGATTTATCCGC